>APFE030979335.1:133755-171437 GCA_000404065.3 Pinus taeda
ATAAGTCATGTTTTAAATATTCGTCTCTATGTCATGTATCTCTTTCTTATATGGTGTCAAGGTCATGTAACGACCTATATTGGTTCCCCACTATGCCTGGGATGAAGATGTAATGTACTTGATCATCATATGTAAATTTCTGATGTATTTGGATGATCCCCACTTGGTTGGGTGATGGATGTATTAAGTCTTTTGGTGATAGGAAGGTCTTGTATTGTTACATAAAGTCTTGGTTCTTCTTAAAGAACATCTTTTTGCAGATCTTGCCTACAAACAGGGGGAGCATGGTCAGCACAGTAGGACAGAGATTTCAGCATGTACTGAAGGGGAGCACAACCCTTTGCCCTTGATGACAAAGGGAACGAATGATCTTGAGGATCTTGGTGTTGCCATCAAGTCCAAAGGGGGAGATTGTTGGCATTATGGCACAAGTTTGGAGCTATGGCACAGGTGTTGTCCTTGATGGCAACTCTCTTTAGTAACAGATCTCAGTTCAGGCACTCAGAAAGAAGAAAAAGACATATACACAAGTTCATCTAGAAAAATGCGTGTATACACGCGAGTTATACATTACAAAAGAGCGTATATGTTGGGGATCATATTTTTGGTCCATGGTAGTTAGTCCTTGGAATTTGAACCTATGTGTCGGACCAAGGCATCTCGGCAGATGTGTTGATCCCTAGTTTTGGGTTCATGGTATTGAAATGTTATGGTTTTGGACCATGGTATTAAGGAAGGCCTAAGACTATAAAAGAGGAAGGAGATCATGTGGCAAATAATCACCGGAATTATTATTGAACATCTGATAAAGTGCTAGAGCTGGTATATTGGTAATGGTGCATATTTGGATCTAAATGAAGAAGGAACATTAGCGCAAAAGGAGGATAAGTTCTATTCATGGGTCACAATATTTAAGCTTGAATGATAGTATCTTTGTATGATTTTGATCTGCTAGATATGACGCTTGCTTGATCTATCTGATAATCTGGGTTAATTAAGTTAAAAGAGTGAATTATCCTTCATAAGATCTGTACGCAGGTTCAGTAAGGCGAAGATGCGTATACACGCAGTTTCAGTGAAGTAAAGAGGCGTATACGCTGGTTGTTCCACGCACAGAAGCATATGCAAGCTAGTTTCAGGCTCTTGAAATAGCGTATATAATCTAAGTTGTGATCTAACTGCTTCTAACTATTACTGCTGTGTTCTGGGTTCTGTTTTCTGGTGTATGGTTTCTGATACTGTGTTTTGGGTACAGCTGTAAGAAGAATATCTACTTGATTCAGATCTAATTTGTGAAAAGGATATTGGTTGATTCTTGATGATCGTTTGATGTTCATGGAGCTAGTATGAAAATTGATGAAACGTGGTCCCTGGAAGAAAGAGAAGGTTGTATCCTTCTGTAGGCCAGCACCTACGTACTAGTATCTTGGCTAGTACAAGAGCTAAGGGGGTTGTAGCTCCCTTCCAGGAAAGCTGGAAAACGAGAGAGAGTTGTAGCTCTCTGCAGGTTGCAACCTGTGTACTCGTAAAGGACTGCACCAGTACACTTGTAAAAAGAAGTTTCTAATTAAATAAAGATAGAGACGAATTGCAGCAAGGTGGTTTTCACCCACATTGGGTTTCCACCTTATATCTGGTGTTCTTGTGTGTGATTGTCTTTCTGCTCTGTTTTACTGTCTCTGGTTATTGGTTATTTAATGTTGCATCTCAGATTAACAATCATCATTTGAAAGTTTAAGTAAATTAAAGTTTTGCTCTGTATACGCGGTTTTACTTCTGAATAGTTGCGTATATACGCGGGTTGAATTAACTGAAGTAGCGTATACAATTTGATTGTTGAAAATGATTATTTGACTTGATAATACTGATTCACCCTCCCCTCTCAGTATTATTTCCAACAACATATTAGATGTAGTATGGATTTAGCATTGGGTGACTTATTTCCAATCTCTTTGCCATCACTTTTACCTACAAGCTATCACCAAAGTGTGCTCACTTATTGGTATCAACTCATGTAAACCATCTGATAGTCAACCTCGTAAAAATAACTAGGTACTTCTCATTAAGTTTAATGCTTCTTGTAAATGAAGTTGCAATATTTGAGAGACTCACTCTCTCATGCTTATCTAACAAGTTTTATGTCAAGCTACATAATTACAATAACGAACTATTGAATTTTATCGTTCAGTTTAATTATTAACTATGGTGTCTAAATGAATTTAGTATTGTCCATAAGGGTCAATTCAAGTTGTTGGTTGGAACTAACTATATTAATGCAATAATTTCTATTCAAATCTTCCAATTAATTAATGCTTCATTACATATATTCAAATATTACAATTAATTACTGTCCATTACATATATTAAGTGAAAAAGTTGAATCAAGCCAAAATACTCTAACTGTGTTCAATACTTAATTAATTCACTTAAAAAAAAGCAATTATTTATTTACTATTAGAAATGTAATAAATATATAAATATTAACAACTCCTAAACTTTATTTAACTCAAAAGGACTCCCATTTTGAATTATTGCTTATCTTTCCTAATTAGAGCTAATTTAAAGTTTAAGTGACATTGCATTTCTAACTTTAGCTTCCAATAGATTAGTGACAAGTGATCTCACCTCCTTTTGCTTGCCTCATCAAAGTGTTTTTTAAATTTCCCCCTCCTTTTTCTTGCCCAGTAAAAGTACTTTTATAACTTTTACAAATTAAATACTTATATAGAATATTGGATCTCTTCTTGTAGATGACATATATAATTAGTTTTCATGGTTGGTATATTGGATTTTGCAACATCTCTTATAGTTCTAAGAATCCTCTGTGTATTACAATTCCATTTTTCTTATAAATATAAATATTCATGGTATAGTATTTACTTAAATTTTGTTGAGATTAAATTAAATATATTAATTTAAATAGAAAATGAGAAAACAATATTAAATTAGTGTTCAAGTAAGAGCTTTGAAAGGGTTTGAGTGCTCTAAGGAATATTAAGCATTGATTACTAACAAAAAAATACATGAAAATGTGTATAACATTGAAGAAATATGAGTCTCATTAATATTTTCGCCCACAGAAATTGTTGGGTACTCCTAAAGCCACTAGTCCCTTCCGTCCCTCTAGCTCTAGCTCTCCCTCCTAGCTTAAAATTTGCTTCTATCACAATGTCAAAAACCACTCGTTTGAAATTTCCTTGTCTCATATTGTTCTCGTCCTACCAAAACTTCCTTCACTGAAATTAACTTTACCCACATTCTCACCTCCCTAAGACACCCTAGTCACTTGTATTCTTTTCCAAAACCATACCACACTTATTCCGAGTCATATTCTCATAACATACCTTGCATATTTTTATGATCGAAGAGTTGTTCACATATAATTGTTAGATCAATAGTTGTATCACTATTCTAATAATGGAAAATGATAATAAAAGAATCTACTCTTTAAATTCGTGATTATGTTACCTTTATCCACCACACCATATCCCCACCCTTATCGGTCTAAAAGCAAGGTGTCCAATGGCTCATCACCTAAGTATGCACTTTTACGTTTTCTTATAGGTGTATGTGAACATCATCACATGTGAGATTACCTCTATTGATTGCACTCAACTCATCCTCAACTATCCATACAAGTAATGAATGTAGTGCCATTTATGATAGTGGACTCAATAAATATATCCTTACCAAAGATAAAAAATGATATGGAAACTTTCTTAACAATCTCTGTCACGCTATACACTTGTACCCAAATCTACAAGGTCACCACCCCTATCCCTTTTCAATTCTAAAATATCGCATTCACCACTTGTAAATATATTTGAATTATTGACCTAATCAAGGAGGGAATCATTGCACAACTAGTTTCCACTAATATTCAACGTCTTCTAACAAAATTTATCAATAAACCCTTGCAACCTTTTCATTGTCCTCATTATATAACATCTAATTGATTTGCAACCTAGTTCCTTGCTTCTTAATGCCCGTGCCTATCACTCCTTGGGAGTGCTAATATTGAGTGAGAAATAAACTTTTAATAGGCCAAAAATCATATTCTACTAAGTACATCCTCTTATGTTTTCGTGGTTTTTACTTTTCCCAAAATAAGCCAACAGTAGGCAATTAGTCATCGACCACTTGTATCCTCGACAAAGTGACCATGAAGAAACATTAAGAGTTTGCTGCATTATCTCATGGATATATAAGAGTAGTTTATCACAAGGTTCATCTGAAACCTAGTGACTTTGGAAAACTACCTTTAAAACTAAATGTGGATTATTTGAATGGTTGATTATACCTTTATAGTTCACTGGTTATTCCACTATTTTCATTTGGCTCATTAATGACATTTTTGAATCCAAATTTAGATAATTTTGCTTTGGATGTAATTTTTCTTGATTAGATGCATTTTGGATTGGGTTATCTTTATAGATTTTGAAATATTCTCAAAATAATAAGAGTGAAGTTAACAATTCAATTTTTATCCATCAAATTCCAAAAATATCCATAAAATGAATATCTGAATTGATTATTTCCCCACACATATATCAATAATTCTCAATTTACTCTATCTCACTAGTTAAATAAAAATTAATCATTTTTCAACCACACTTTGGTATACTATTCTAGTTCCTCACCAATCACATGGGTATTCATGTCGATCCTTAGAATGTTGCAACATTATTACAAAGATTTGATGAATTTCCTAGGTGGACTCAACTTTGATCGGACTTTTAATTCCATTCTTCGCAACTCACTTGTCCCTCAATTGTCCAATCAATTATCCTATATTTATAACTCCATCTGATGATGAGGCCTTTCACATACTCCAAAATTCTATTTTTTTTAGGGTTATGTTATTCCTTTTTATATGTCATTTTAGTTGTTGTCAAGGTTCATAATTTGGGTGGAATGTTTGATCACTTTTCTAATGTATATTCAAGTATAAAATAACATGTTAACTTAAATTTTTGTGATAAGAATAAAAGAATAAAGTTTCATTATAAAAAAATCTAAAAAAAACATAAAGAACAAACTCACTATAAAAAATCTATAAAAAAAATAGGCTAATTTAGAGAAAAAAACTCAAATTGGACACTAGCCCTAGCAATATTTGGTGACTTCTTTATGACATAGGTAAAAAAAAATTGACTATAAATCTCTACTTCAACATCCTACTTTTTTGTCCATCATTTAAGAAATGAGTTAAAGCCTATTTGTGAGGTTGTTTGCCATGTAGCCAAGTCAAACCATCCAATTGCAAGTTGGGACCCTATCAACAACTCACAATTCCCTCTAGTAAGAATGAAATTAATTTTGTGGTAGTATGTTGTATTTCCAAAATGGCTATATTTATGCCTTACACATAGATTGCTTCTCACATTACTCTCAATTATTCTTTGGATAGGTTTTGAGCACATTTTGTTTCATCTTGTGCGTTAGAAATTGTGGGGTGTAAGTTGTAATTGTTTTATGTTTTGGTTTTTTGAGTTGAAACTCAGTGATACATTTTTTTTTAAGATTGTATTTTTTTATTATTTAAAATGTGCTTTTGAAATATAAATGGATTTATCGCACTATTTTTTTAGATAATTGAGCTAAATGATTTTTTTGTCAAACGAAAAAACATACTTCTGATATTTCATAGGAAATAAAAAAGTACAATCCCTTGGCTGCATAGAATCAAACTTGAGATATATCTCTTTCCTTAAAAATATCTTCAAAATGAACTAAAGCTTATTTGAATAGGATCAAATAGATTAAAAAACAAAACATAGAACACATTACCATTAAACATCTCTGAGATGGAAACTAACCCAACATATAATAACAAAGCTTCCTTGGATAACATATTCACCATGACATTATTTTCCATATATGTATGAAGAGCTTACACATCATCATATTTCTCTTGTAGCTGGTGGATTTTCCTCTGCCATGATTCTAAATGAATGACCCTTAAGTCAACTCTTCTATTGAACTAGTCCACAAGGAATTTTGAATCCACATACAATCTGGGTAATTTTACCTGCTTCCAAAGGGAAAGCCTCATGGCACACCACATAGCAAGGAGTTCAACTGTAAAAGTTGTGCCTTTACCAATACCTAGTTTTTATTTAATCATCATATTATATGAGAAGAAAATGATTACACCTGCACCACAAACATCCCTCTCATTATATCCTCAAAGAATCCCCATACCACACTAGTGGGAAGCTTCACATATCTGATTATCTTGATTTTCCTCCATTTTTAGTGGTTTTGCTTGCTCAAGATAAGACTATATTTCATTGTGTGCAATAATTTCAGAGAAAACCATAGAGTTCAAACAGACAATGGTTTCACGCTAGCCAAATTTCCCACAATACAAAGATGGGAAGGAATTTAAGGGGAGAGGAAATAAAATTTTGATTCCAAGCCCAGAGACACTCTTCAACCAACCTTCCATTCAACGAGGCATCAAGGCTAAAAAAGGAAAGCCGCTTTCCAATAAAAAATTACAAAAGGACAATGAATAAGTAAATGAGTAATAAACTCCTCATTCATTTGACATAGAAAAAAATCCAGGACCTATCCATTCTCGCTTAACTAGAATATCCCAAGTCAAAATTTTTCTTTTGAAAAACAACCAAAGGAACAACCTTCATTTACTGAGGCATTGTCCCTTCCAAACTTATATGTCCCACCAGTTTGAAGAAGTAAGAGGACTAGCTTGAATTAGTGTATCATATCTATATCTAGCTATTATAATTCCTCTTTTTTTATTCTTAGACCACATGATGATGTCTTCCTCCTCCTACTTAATTGTAATACTATATTTACCCAAATTCAATACAACAAAGTTCCATTCATCTGCATAAACATGAATCTTAAATCTTGAGCTAAAGCTACTCTTGACTATCCAAAACTGGATTATATAGACTAAATAACTCAAATTTATAACATAATAGAGACCTACAAAGAGACTACAAAATAAATTTTTTTAATTCCAACAAATTCCTACTAAATTTTAGAAAAAATTAATTGAGAACAAATATAAACGTAAAAATTCAAAACTGGAGAATTTAAAACTTATATGATCGACTTTTTTTATCCTACTACTTCTCTGAATTCCAAGTGTGTTATGACTATAAGCCAATGGCTCTTTAGGGAAAACCAATAGTGTCTTATGAGATTATGAGAACAGTCTCCAGCTCCTTCACAACAAAGTCACCACTTTCAAACAAACATCAGGAATGCATTCATGAACTTGACCCTGGCTTATAACATAGTTAGGCCTAGTTCAAAGGTATTTACATCATAGCCTTTTAGCTTTCCATATTAATGATTATTTCTACAAAGAGAATTTCAAGGGATTTGAAAATGAATTTGTAAGCCACAAGTAAAATGAAGGCTACTACTAATAAGGGTATATTCCAAGTTATAATGGATCAAGTGATGGCATTATTGTCATTGATGGAAAAGGAGCAACAAAGTAGCAACAAGAAAGGAGAAACACAACAAGGCAAGCTGTAGCAACAAGGTATGTAGGAGAAAGACAAGGAGCAACAACAAGGTATGTGGGAGAAAGGAACAAAGAAGTGACAACAAGGCAAATAATCAACAAATATGTGATGAAAAAGGCATAGTAAGGCTAGAGCAGTAACAAGGTTAGTAAATGGAAAAAGGAGCATATCAGGATAAAAAAAGGTATGCGAAGGAGAATATGTAATACTTGTTAGTGAGACAAATGCTAGATGTTGAGCAAAAAATAGCTTGATGATTTGGAAGAACATTGATGTTGGCATGTGTGGTGTATAAGGCTAATCTGAAGACTAGTTTGGTTGAGTTAAATTGTTGTGATGTAAGGCAAAGGAAAGACTCCATGAAAACAAAGGAAAACCAAAGACATGATGCAAGGAAAAGGAAAGAATCCATGAAAGAAAAGGAAAGATAAAAGCATAATCATTGTTGCGATGAAAGGCAAAGGCAAGACTCAATGACAACAAAGGCAAGACTTCATGATAGCAAAGGAAAAACTCCACGACAACAAAACAAGATAAGACTCAAGGAGGTTGAGGAAATGCCATGAAGAAAAGATGAATTTGATCAGATAGGTGGCTTTGGAGAGTGAATGTTTCATATATATGTTTGCATTATTTTCATATGTTGTGTGCATATTGTTTACATTGGAGAATGCTTGCATGTGTTGTGGTGGTATAATGTTGTTTTTGGAACTATGTTGATATTGATGCACCTAATCATTATAGATGGTTGAAATAATATGTGGTGGAGCACTTATTTATTTTATAATATTCAAAATATGAAGAGTTTAAAACGAATGAGTGGAAGGAAAAGAGTCAAGCCTATTCACTTCATATTCTTATGTGGAGTAAAAACAACCAAAAAATTATCTTTATAAAAGATGTTGTTTTTGGAAGAAAAAATAGATAATAGAGTTGGAGAATGCGTGAGAGCTAATTGAGGTGTTATGCATTAGTTACCTGGCATATATGAAGCTTATGTGAAGCATAATTGAAGGGAAGAAGAGGCATAAATGAAGATGGAAATATGCATAATTTATGACAAGGTGAACCAACACATTGTTGTTTCTTGTTTGCATCCGGGGATTGTACTCTCCTTTCAAGTTGTGGCTTGATAAAAATTAGGTTGGAGCATATTGAGGTAGGATACTCCTATGGGTTGTAGCCCATAGAAAACATATGGGAGTTGGAGATTCCTTTCATGTTGCAACTTGCAGAAAATTGAGGTAGCAACCTCCTGTAGGTTGGATCCTATAGAAAATCAGATGTAATAAGGAGTAGGAGCTTGCCTTTGCATCACAACAATAATAAAACTGTTTTTTCTCCCATTATGTGTTTCCACATATATATGGTGTCAATATGTGCTGTTATTATGTGTTAATGTGATGTTTTGTTTTACTTATCACTTGATGCTCATATATTCAATATACTAGTCATTATTTGTTAAGTTGCTCATGTAATGTTTCAGTTAATGAGATTAATGAAAATAATTTTAATATCCACGAATCTACTACACCGATTCACCTCCCCTTCTCAATATAGTCAAGTTTTCATCAATTGGTATCAGAGCAAGGCTCATTCGGTCTAAGCCTAACAACTTGAAGGTAGTTCTAGTTGAGTCATGGAATGCCAAATTGTATCTGTGCTTAGTACATCAAAATTTCATGAATGGAGAGCTAAGGTAAATTCTGAACTAATACCTTATGGACCTGGTGTGTGGAAACTAGTATGTGATGGTTACTATAAAGATTCTCCCTCTGCGCAAGAACAATAGTGGAATGCTAAGGAAAATGTGTTATGTTTAATAAGATTCAGAATACGGATCTTGATATAGTAATAGACTTAAATTATGCAAAATAAATCCGGGATAGATTGCATCTCATGGATGAAGGAGACACTAGTAGCTGCATTGTCAAGAAGGAGAAGGTAGAGAGGAAAAAGAAAATTTCCTATCAAAAGGAAAGTATTCTGTCAAATGAGGTCTTTGCTAGTGTGAATGAACCTTATTTCCATGAAGAAAAGACATCTAAAGAACAAGCCAAGCTTGACATATCCTTGACTGAAATAAAAAGATTGAAGAATGAAAAAAATATATAAAGAAATTGCTGCAAATATGTGATGAGAGAGCTCATAAGTACAAGGAAATTGTCATTTTGAAGACACAACTTGAAAAAGTAAGGAGGATAGAAGTGATGATGAATAATCAACTAAAGATGAAAGAGGTAAAATGTGAAAGATTAGATTCTGAGATTATTTTAGTTAGAAAACAATTAGATGAAAATAACAGGTTGTGTAAGTAGCTAGAAGAGGAGGTTGCCTCCATGAATAACTTAGAAAAGGTAGACATTAAAGATGATAATGAAGATTTCCTAAAAATATCTATAGGAGAAGGGACAAGCACCATGATTAATAAAGAAGAAGAAAAAAACATACAACAATATCAAAAGCCAATAAATGAGATGAAGAAATGGTTCATTGCAAGAAGATCATCCTCTCCTAAAAATTATTTGAAAAAGTTCAAAATATATCGAAGGAGATTCGTTCCTCCTAGGAAAAACATCACATGCTTTTCTTACCATGAACATGTACATGTGGCAGCAGATTGTAAGAAAAAACAAACAAGGAATAATCAACAAAATATGCAGCAAATGAGAAGGCTCCCTCAAGCAATCAAACCGAGAAGACATTCATTCTCCATGTAAACAAATCATTTTCATGGTTATTGTTATCTATGCAATGAATATGGACATAAAGTTATTGAATGTAAATTGTTTGTGAATAAGAACACAAGAAGCCACACACCATTTCCACCATACCTTGGTCGAATAAGGTGCTATTTATGTAGCAACCTTGGACACTATTAGGGTCCTATAATATATAGGATCTCAAGGTATTGATTATTGTATCTCATGAATATTGTATTGTAAATACTTGTCAATCTACCAATGATTTTCAAATAAAAGAAAAATTTGAATATAAATAAAAAGAGAAAAAAAAAAATATTGAAAAAGAATGAAAAATAGAACTCCATCAAAAGAAAAACAAAAAGAAATAATATTTAAAGTGTTGCAAGTCTAAATACCACTACTGGTAGATACTTTTCTTCATCATTGTTAAATAAAGATTGTGTGCATCTTGTTCAAAATGCCACAATGACTAGTTATTTGTTTAATTATAGTGTAATCATGGTTAAACATGTTTAAATTTCTACAAATTAGACTAGAGAATAAAGATTTTTCAAACAGTCTAATCTTGGCAAATCAGTAGTTAAGTAGAAAATGACATTGATTCAAATGTTTAATCTGAATCAATAGGAGAAATAAGGGATACACTAGATAGTTTTTCATTCTGTATAAAAGAAAATAATGTGGGTTTGTTAGTCTAAGTGCACCCTTTAGAAAAATAAAATGTTAGTTTAGTTAAGGATAGGTAAATTAGATGGTTTTATAAATATATGCCTATGCCATTTGCATCCTAAGTTTTAATGATATGGTAAAAAGGAAAATGGGTGCAATGGGATAAAGTGTTTTTTCATGATTTTATTCCTAAACCTTTATCCAAAGTAAAAAAGGCAAAATGTAAAAGGCACATGGCGACAAAGTTTCTATGTCGTATATGGTTAAAATACAACAGTGTCAGAGCGTCAGGATCCTTTCCTACTCACGATCCACAACCCACATATTTGTTCGGTCCCCCTTCTCCATCCTGCCTTTACCATCAAGGGTGGGGGAGGGGGGATTCGAAAAGGTTGTTTCTCCACCAGGCTCCATCCCCTACTTGGCACCCTCTCTGCATTTCACACCCCCTGGCTGAAATTGCTTACCATTCGCTTACCCCTTTGAAACTACTTTCCATTCACTTGCTTTACCGCATCCCCACCACAACTCCTCCGTCCCTCACCTCCCGCCATGTCGCCTAGCCCTTGTCCACTTAAATGCACTCTCGATAAAACAACCGTTCAACATTCAATTCAATTCCTGGGTAACCGTTCAAACTTAATGGTATCACACCATTTCCAATGGGACTTTCACAACACTATTTAAAATCTTTTGAAACCGATGCTTTTCTCCCTCTTGATTGCTTATTCTCTATAAATTGACAACTTTTATACAACGAACATTCCCAGAGCATTTCTTCGACCAAGACGAGATTGGAATTGACAGTTCTCTGCCCCATTCACCTGACAACTTGTTACCCAAATTGTTTCCTAGTAAGCTCTTCTACCAATTCCTCTTGTTTTTCAATAATAAACTTGTTAATCTCTTGATCCCTCCCTCCATATATTTAGATCACATCCCTTTAGCGAATAGGGATTATTAGATTAATGAAACCTAGTGTGAATGTGACTTTTTAGAATTATACTATTGGTTGGAAGACAAGCATGAAGACTAGACTAATGAAATTGGACTATGGGAGTTAAACCTTCCCCATTATATCTTCCTTTTGACCTTCCAAGCCCCTGAATTCGCTAGAAACTGTCAGGCCTATTATGTCCCTGCATAAAGAGCTATCATGGACCCATCTCATGACATCCTCTTTACCATTACTACCTAGTGTATAGAACAAATGATGCTAGCTCCCCCTGTGGAAAATAGTGCTCCATTCTCCCTAGAAGACCTCATATAGGTTTATCAAAGCTAGATTTCACTACTAGAGCCAAAATTTTTGAGATATTCTTGCCTGAGAATGCTCAATTACCTAAGAAGAATCCTCCATATCCTTCCTCCATCTTCCCTGATCAAGCCAACAAATTTGTAACATCCTCTCCTACACCTTGATCCCCATAGGGTTAGAAGGAAACATAGTTGGATTCCCAGAATTTCCAAGGAGAGAAGGAGAAGGCTGTTTTTTATAGGTACAATTAAGCTTAGGAATGAGATTCTTAAAAACAATACTTATAAATGATTTTGGAAGTAGATCTCCAGTCACAGAGTAGATTATTATTAATGTTTGACACAGAGCATGGAAAGATGCATATGGCCTTCCTTGAGGCACAAATTCCACAGCCAAAAACAACAACAGACTACAAGAGCACTACATTTGAGTTCAGCACCAAAGACATTCATCCCATTGATCAAATGGAGATGCATAAGCAAACTTGTGAGATGATATCTTCTACATTGACAAACACTGCTATGTCATTGTCCAAGTTGCGGGTTTCATTCTCCAATGTTCAGTCTTTGTTAAAAATGGAAAAGGTATCCTCCTTAGCAAAGGATAACAAAATCAAGTATTTAGAGGATTTGGTGGTGAAGATAGGATATGATCCTAAAGATGTCCATGCTGCAGAGGAGATTATCAAGAAGAAGAATTTGGACATTGCAGCATTGAGAAAGTAGCTTACGCTGCCAGCGACAAAAGACCCCTTGACCAAGGACATTGAAGGAAATGAGGCACAAAAGGCTGACATGATGAAGCTGATCATAGAGAAAAATATACATATTAGACAAATGGAGGCAGAAACGGAGAAGATGATAAAGGAAAGGAATAGAGTCAGAAGATGGCCATTGTCCCCCTGGATGCCATACCCATTTCTCGGCTTCCAGCAACAAGAACAGCCACTGAAGCTACTTCTTCCACTCATATTGCGAGTGCTGAATAGGTGACAAAGATACTCGAGAACATATCACTCTAGTCAGAAGAGATCGAGACTTTGCAGGAGAAACTAAAAACTTTAGAAGTACAAAATCCAAAGCTAAAGCTTATCATATTACTGAAATGCAAAAGCCACAGAGATTGTTGGAGAAGTTGCAGAAGGTAGAAAGCGATACCTCAATTGGTCAAACATTGGCCCAAGGCAAGGAAACTATTTGGATGGGTATTCTAGACTCTATGAATGAGATTTGTCCAACTATACAAATCATCTTTGAGTAGAAGGTATTGATAGGAAAATCTATAGAAACCATTGTTTAAGGAAGGGAGAAGCTTGGAGAGATGCCCATAGAAACCTCTAACATTATCAGATTCTTGAATTCTAAGTCAAAATATGAACTTGAAGAATTAGGAATCAGTGACAGAACTTCCACTATTTTAGAGGTCAAGAAAGTGTTGACCAAAAGGAACCTTATTGATCAATTAGAAGAAATATGTGAAACACTGGAGCTGCAAGTAAACAAGTTTTCTAACAAAATTAAAGCATTGATCTAGAAAGGACTGCCCAACATTTATGGAATAAATGATAAATTGATTACTTAGGAAGACTATCCTAACGATGAAAGAAATGGCCAAAAGTAGTATCAAGTTCAATGGGATAAAGGGTGGTATGATGGAAAAAGAATTTTTAGAAACGATGTCAAATGACCTTTACATACAGAATGAGGTAAAACATGTTTTTATAGTGAAGCCAAATTTTTCCAAATACATTGAGGTCAATGAAATTTACCGGAGGGTGATTAAATTGACCGTACTAGATGAAAAGAGATTGGAGGAGCTTTGTGATTTAATAGATTGAAGAGTAATTGGATGCAGTAAGACAATGACTAGCAAATCAGCCAGCACAACAATCAACACATTAACTCAACACAATTTCAGGTTGACTCAGCAACATAATCCACCAAATCAGAGCCACCTTTTCCTTCCAGCTATCTACGTGGCCTATCTTTATGCCAAAGATAAATCTTATTGTTTGTAATTAGGCTAATAATACACTATCAGTTTTGACAATGTTTTTGTAATTATTTTGTATAAATAATTCACTATTTGAAGCATTACAGGTTGATTTCTGAATGTAATTTATTCTGCATATTGTAATTTTTCAAAGCACTAGAGCATCAATAATACAGGAACCTTTTCATAGGATTCATGTGGTGTACCAAATGGTGATGAGTTTCTTTTCTTTATTTGTTTAAACATTTTTTTCTTTCTCTGTTATTTTGAAATCTTAATTACTTAACAGAAACTGTGATGAATATGATTTTTTATTTAGAGCATCCTATTCTAGATGTTAGTAATTTTCATGTTTTTTTTTTTAAGTCAAATTAAGGAATTCTTAGTTTCTCCTTAATTTCTACTAAACCTTACATTTTCTGCTATTTCGCAATCCATTTAAATTTATGAAAAGATCCAAATAGTGCAACTTAGCTTGCCCTGTGAAACTCCTCTAAAATTTGATTCCAAATTCAGTTAAATCTTCAGACTCGATAGCCCAATGGAATTATAACACTTAAATCAACCAAACCAATCAAATAAAAAACAATCAATATAGTAATAGCTAGCCTAAAATTCACATAAAATGTAGCTAAATATTATAGAGAGATCCCTCTCTGAAGATTGCAGCACTAGATCCCAACTTCCAAAGTGGTTTTGATGTTTTCCTATGTATTTACTCCCTCAACCTCAAAAATATAGAATGACAACATAATGGCAACCACACTGGGGAAGAAAACTCTTTAGATTGAAAAACCATTATTCCCTGGTATTCAATCAATATTTCTATAAATTGAAGCTTATATATCATAATGGAATACACGATCTGAGGTTGTTATCATGTAAATATTTTGAGTGTGTCATTAATTTTGATTTTTGTTAAGTTGTGTGATGAATTTTAATAGACATGGCTTCGAAAATAATTTTCACTAGAGCTCACCCTGATCCCAACCCTGTTGAATTTGTAGATAATCAAGAGAAATTGGTGAGAAAGAAAAGTCTTACAGAAAGTCAAGGTAGTAATAGTCCTTTTTCTAGGTTCTATTCTCTTCCTGAGAATAGCTCTTTGTCTAGGTCACTCTCTTCCAGAGAAATTTGAAACTATTAAGGATATAGAGTTTGATTTTCCTTTCCAACATAGTTTGTTTAGATCAAAATCTAAGACTTTTGTAGATTATAATTTCATTGATAAAGCCATACTATAATCGTATATACCCCAAACCCAGCCTCTTGAAACAGATCCTAATCTTGAATCCCTACAACAATTTGATAAATTACAAGGTCTAGTTTCAGTTTTGGACCAAGCTATTGAAAAAGCTTATATTCAACAATCTATTGAATTTTCTTCTTTAACAGTTGCAACAACCTCTTTTTCCACCCAATCTTCCCATTCTGTTCATCTACAACCTCCGAGTCCTACTCATTCTATAGTCTCTACCTTTTCACCTGTAATATCTCAGACTATTATTCCTACTATCCCTGTTGTTATCACAACTACCATAGGTCCATCTTCCAGTCAATCTCCCAGACTAGTTATGGCAGGTAGGTATGCACCTTTGGTGTTACCAAGCTAGCTAAATGTTATGCCTGGAGATTACCAATCTAAAATAGTGACCTTTGATAGCACTGGTTCTCATACTTCTCAGCAGCATGTGGATAAAATGAATGATGTGTTTAACCTTCAAGAAGTAGATGAAGCTGATGTAAAAATGATATTGTTTGCTCAAAGTTTAGGAGGAGATGTCAAAAAAGGGTTTAGGAGTTTACCTACAGGAAATATAGCTAACCTTGATGCTTTCAATAAAACTTTCTTAGCTAGATGGGAAATCAACAAAAATCCACTTCAACTCCTAAATGAATATAAAAGACTGAAAATAAATCCAAATGAAATTGTGGAGGAATACTATGAACGATTTAACACTGTTTACAATACAATTCCACAAGACATCAAACCCTCCCATGGTATAGATTTGATTGATTTTCCTGATGGTTTTGATGTAGACATGGAATATAAACTTAGAGAGAGAGACCCGAAAAATTTGGAAGAAATGCAAGCCAATGCTATAAAAGTTGAAGCTAACATCTTAGCCAAGAAGGCCAAACTAAAATATGAATGTAAGGTTACCATTAAAGAAGAGCCTTCCACTTTTGCCTCGGATCATAAAATTGATAACCTAGTGAGAGTAGTGGAAAAGATTATGAAAAAAGTAAATATAAATGAACAAGTTCAAATGAGAGAAAACCAAAATTCTTCTCAAAATAGGAATCAAAAATTCAGAAGGAATGTTCCCCAAATCAAACAACGAGAACAAAATGGTTTAGACTAGTAGGTTCAGCCTCCTTTTCAGAAAAATTACACTAATGATGAGGGTAATATTATTGAAGATTTAGATAACATCCAAATAAATCTGATGGGAATAAATGATAATGAAACTGTTTTTCTCACTCATGAGGAGTAAGAACTTTTCCTCCTAGCTGAAATTGAACTTGATTATGAGGAATCGAATGAATATAAATAAAGTTTTGAAAATTCCATCATGTAAGTCCATAGGCAGTATAACCTTAGGAGTAAAAATAATTAAGATAATATCAATAGTAAGAACTATGAAAATGCTGCTAAGAAATACTGCTAAGAAATCCTCTAACATTGATACTAAGAAAACCATAGATAATTCTCTCAAGAAGACTCTTGATAACTCTGGCAAAAAGAAAGTAGAAACTCCTGTCAAAAAGATAGTTGAGAATGTTTCCAAAACTACTCAAACTCATATCCCAACCACCAGTCAACAAAAAGAGCCTATATCAAAACAAATTATAGAGCAATATGATCTTGCCAACTTGATTAGGATTCAAACATCGTTCAACATTGAGAATGAATTAGAAAAACTAAAAATTCCTATTCCCCTAATAGAGTTAATGAACAAAAACATGTACAGACCCCAAGTGATCAAAGCTATAAACATAGGGGAAAACAAAGATTTTGTTAATTTGAATGATGACCAACCTAACTCTTATTTGGGCCAGAAGTTTAGGGAAAACCACAAGAAGGGGGTGTTCCTCCACTCTATGTTAGCCTAAATATTCTTGATAAGATTGTCCACAATGTTATGTTAGATTCAGGGACTTCCCACAATTTAATGCCTAAAACTGTTATGGAGAAATTAGGACTTGATATTACTAGATACTATAAAGACCTATATTCCTTTGATTCCAGTAAAGTAAAATGTCTAGTTCTCATTAAAGACCCATGTGTTACTTTAGGTGAAATCCTGACTAAAATTTTGGTAAGGGATATAGTGGTTGCATATGTTCCCCTTAAGTATGGCATGTTGTTGTCATGCTTATGGGGAGAAAAATTACAAAGAACCCTATAGATGGATATGAAATTTGCCACCATACCAGTTTTTGGGCAGCAAAGAAGATTACATAGGGAAATCTTGATGAAATTTATGGTAAGTAGTCAAGAGAAACCTCACAACTATCCTCTTTATTCTGTCCACTCAGATTTAGACTATTTCATTCTTTATAATGATGGAGATATCAACACTCAAGTGATCAATGTTGAAACTGAAAGTTATAAAACATATCTAAATGAAACACAAACAATAGAACAAAACACTATTCCTGAACCTCTTTGGAACATGAGTTTTGATGGTTCTTGTAGAAAATATGGTTATGGAGCTAGAATTTGGGTGGTAAACACATGGAACAATCATGCTGAAGGTCATTTATACAAACTCAATTTTCAATGTACAAGTAACATAGTAGAGTATGAAGCCCTTATATTAGGATTGCAATTCTTAAAAAGAATAGGTGACAAGAGGATCTCCATTTCAAGGAGATGTTAAGTTAATTATAAAACAAATTAAAGGAGTGTATTCAACCAAACACCTTAGAATGAGAGCATACAAAAATGTTGTGCTTGATTTTCTAGAGAGTTTTCTTGAATATGACCTTTTTGCAATTCCTAGAAAACAAAATATCATTCCAAATAGTCTGGATTTTTCAGCCAGTTCTTGTAAAATGCCTTACCCTAATCGAGAATATATAGTGGAACAGAAGCATCAACCAACTATACTAGATAATAAGAAATATTGGTAGGTTTTTGGCAGTGAGAAACAAAATGAAAGTTTTCTGCAATCTAAAGATGAATTTGAAGATGATAGTATTGATTTGGAATATGAAGTAGAAAATCAAATAATTGTACAATCTAGTTTAGAAAGGAAATTAGAAATATCATATGTAAATACACCCATAGATAATGTTGCAAACAAATTAGAATTGCTTGAGATATATCCATAAAAATAAGAGTTTGAAACACTTCAGCTAAATGATAACGTTTTACCTAGAGGTCTAGTTCCACTTGAAGAATTATTTGATTTCAATGATGTGGCAAAAAAGCCTAATATTGAGCCCATAGGAACAATACTTGAAGAATGCAATTTAGGTACTGAAAAAGATACGAAAATCATAAAACTATCCAAATCACTTCCAACTACTGAAAAAAAAATTACATTGCTTTATTCAAGGAATTTAGTGATGTTTTTGCTTGGATCTATGAAGATCTAAAAACATATGACACATAAATTATACAACATAAAATTCCAATTAAAGAGGATCAAAAACCATTTAAATTAAAAATTCGAAGAAAAAATCCTGTATTGATGCCTTAATTGAGAAAGAAATTAAAAGAATGTATGTCTCTAAAATCATAGTTCCTCTTAGATACTCTAAATGGGTTTCCAATATTGTGCCAACTAGGAAGAAAACAAGTGAAATCATATTGTGCATAGATTTTAGGAAACTTAATAAAGTTTCCCTAAAGGACAACTACCCTTTACATAAAATGGATCATATCCTACAAAAGGTAATTGGGTCTTCTAGGATTTCTTTATTAGATGGTTTCTCAAGTTATAATCAGGGTTTAGTCCACCTAGATGATCAAGATAAAGAAACCTTTACTACTCCATGGAGTACCTTCATGTATGTGAAAATGCCCTTTGGGTTAATGAATGTTGGAGCCACATTTCAAAGAGAAATGGATATTGCTTTTGCCGATGAAATTAGTAGGTTTATTTTGATCTATCTATATGACATCACTATTTATTCTAATATGATGAAGAACATTTGTCACATCTGAGAAGAGTATTTGAGAAATGTAGAAGGTTTTGGATTTCACTAATCCTAAGAAAACAATGTTTGGCCTTGAAGAGGGAAAAATTCTTGGTCATATCATCTCTAAGGAAGGTATTAAAATAGATCTCAAAAGGATTGAATTTCTTATGAAAATCAATCATCCTATAAACATTAAGAAACTTCAATCATTTATTGGTAGAATAAGCTTCCTAAGAATATTTATCCCTAACCTTGCAGAACTTCTCAGAAACATAACAAATATGCTAAAAAGATATTCAGAAATAAGATGAACATTGAAGCTAGGCAATCATTTGACCAAGTTAAACAATGAATGATAAAAGCTCCAGTCCTAATCAGCCCATATTTTACTAAGGATTTTATAATCTCTTCATTTGCTTCTGAACACATTGTTGCAGCTGTCCTTTTACAAAACATTGATGATGGATTTAAACAACCCATTGATTTCTTTAGCAAGGATTTAAGGGATGCTGCACTAAAATTTGTAATATACTAAAAAAACAGGCTTTTGCATTGATAAACGCGATTAAGGATTTTAGGGTGTATATCTTCCATTCTCACATAATTTCTTATGTACCAAATGTCATAGTTAAGGATATTTCAACAAAAAATGGACCAGATGGTAAAAGAGGAAAATTGATTTCCATCATTCTTGAGTATGACATGGAAATCAAGCCAACCAAGCTTATCAAAGGACAAGGATTAGCCAAATTGATGGATGAATCTAACTTTAATGCATTATATATCAATTTTGTAGCTGCATTAGATGATCAAGAGGAGCATGTGACTCCATAATTAGATGAGGCTTTTATGACCTTGCCCTTGCATGTAGACCTTATTTTTATATTATTGAATTTAAATGTTCCTCCCGGTTTAACTAAGACAAATGCTAGATTTCTAAAGTTAAAAGAAATAAAATTTTGCATCATAGATAACGTTTTATATCGGAAATATGCTAGTGGTATTGTTATCACCCCAAGAAACTCACCTAGGTTGTATATCAGTGACGCTCAGGAACATTAAAAATTTAAGAATTATATCGGATGAAGTGATGGATAAATGGAGGATGTGCAGCACCTTTAAGCCAGATAACCACTTCTACTATGATTGACCCCAGACATGGGTGAACACCCCCAGATTACAAGGATTTTAACTACCAATTACTCACAACTTAAGGTAAAGGTGATAATGAAGAAAACTAATCACCCCAGCGGATGCACAGGACCCTGTGATGGCCGGCGGCAACCAGTAAAAGGTCTGTAAATATGGATTCTAATGCACAGACATGATGAAAGCTCTCTATGCATTACAACAACAAAAACCTGCATACATGTCCAGTTATACATGCCAAATTCTAACACAGAGGTGGGATGACAACCCCTCTAATGCTAACATTTACAGCAAATGAACGAATGCAAAACACGCAGAGCCTGGAACAAGAAGAAGAAATGGAAAGTGAGCAATTGACAGCAAAAGAAGCTTGTATCAATTGGAAATGAAGACCAGACGCTGCAGGTTACAAAGTAGTTACAGTCTCCAGAAGTTAGAAGGCTACAATAAGCTCTCATTCATCAAACACTCATCATCTGATTACATCTGAGTTCTGAGTATATATAGTGTTACAATACAAAATATCTCTGTTAAACAATGCGTTGAGGAGCCCATAAATGGCCACCAACCATATTTACATTTAGAAATGGTCCTCTGATACAAATCTGACTGTGTTTTGAATAGATTTGTCCCTCTTTGGTGCTCTGCAGTCCTTTCTGGGTAGGTGGAATGAAATATGGGTTAAGCCCATAGCCATTGAATGCTTTGACTGGATCTGCGGTGTCCTGCTTCCTTCTTAGCCATACTGCTGATTAACTACAGTCGCTGAACATTGAAATGGCTCCATCATGACTCATAAATGTTGATCTGTTTGGGGCACGTCCTCTTTCCTGCTTGGCCATACTGTTATTTGAAGGCAGCTACCTACTGCGCTGTACTGCTGCATGCTTGCTTTCATCATCTTCGTGCCACTGAGAAATACCGCCCACCTTGCTATTTTTTGAATATCAAGGGCCCACACACATACATTTTTCTACCGGGTCTGCCTTTCGGGTCGCATTGCATATCTTCACCGGCGAATCCTCTGTTTTCCTTGTATTCGAAAATTCATGTAAAAATGTCCCAAAATCATAAAAATGGCTTTTACAGACCTCAAATATTATGCCATTCTGCTTTGAAAACCCATCGGGTCTGGGCCACATCGCATCGGCATCCATACATGCAATTTTCTATGCACCACTGATTTCCCCGATTGCGACATGCCGACTGCGAAATGGGCACATACCACCGATTCCTCATATTTGGAAACATATATAAAAACACTGAAAAACACAAAGAAATGCCTTTGCCGGAACTGAAAATATATAAACTTTACCTCCCGGACCCCATCGGGTCCGGGCTTCATCGCTATCGACACTTATTAAGCTTTCTTTTGTGTTCCCCTTATACACGAAATACATTGAAAAAGACCTTTGCGCGGACTTGAAATTTTATGAAGAATCACTCATAATGATATCGGGTCCGACCCATCGGGTCGCATACATGCCTTGCATAAAAGATCCGCCCCTTTTGTAAGCGCCGATAGCGATATCACCGCGGACCCGAAAATTTATGAGAAATAATTTATAGCGCCATCGGGTTCGGCTTATTGCATCGCAAACATAACCATGCAAAAGGCCCTGCCCCCTTTGTAAGCGCCGATGTGATATCGGCGATCGCATATCGCCAAATATAAAGGCCCAAACCTCTTTCGTAAGTCCTCCATTGCGACCCGCCGATGCGATATCGGCGATCACACATCAGTGAGATCTCCTGCGTCGCTGCCATTGCCCGCCTGCTCCGACTGCGGTATGCCGACGCAATCTGGATCGTTGATCAGCCAGATCCAATGGCTGATATGATTTCGGACCCTTAAGCCTGCGATTTGAGATTTTTCATGATTTTAGAGCATTTGTGCCTCCCGCTAGTGTATTTCGGCTCCTCTAAGGGCTTTCCTCTTGCAACTTCTTCAACCGGTAGGAAGATTTTAGCCAAAATTTGAAGAATTGAATATAAAAAATGGTTGGCCTGGCATGAACTTAGGTGTGTTTACAGCCTTTGAGAGTGCTTGAATCCATTTTCTTATCCTTTTACATAACAGATGTAACAGGTATTCTACTAAGGTGTCTATTGAAAGACGATGCAGAAAGAACAATGCAGGAATTCAATGAAGGTGACTATGGTGGACATCTATACTGGAAAACCACTACTAATAAGATCCTTAGAGATGGTTTTTACTGGCCCACCATTTTCCCTATGTTCATAAGAAGGTAAACTCTTGCCATAAATGCCAAATATTTGAGGGGAAAAGAAAGTTATTGCCTCTACCTTTCAAGCCCATATTTGTTGAAAGTCCTTTCCAACAATGGGGATTAGATTTCATTGGAGAAATCCATCCACCATACTCTACCCAACATACATGGATCCTCACCGCTACTGACTACTTCACCAAATGGGTTGAGGCCACACCTTCCAGACTAGCCACGAATGTTGCTATAATCAAATTCTTAGAAACCAACATCCTGTCTAGATTTGGCTGTCCAAACAAGCTTATTACAGATAATGTTGCAGCTTTTAGATCTAAGAAAATCATAGATTTCTGCAACAAATAGCATATTACTTTGGGGCATTCAACTGCTTATTACCCATAGGGTAACGGGTTGGTTGAATATTCAAATAAGAGTCTGGTAAACATTATTAAGAATTTGTTAGCAGACAACAAAAAGTCATGTCACAACAAGTTGATAAATGCACTTTGGGTTGATAAAATTACAACAAAGAAATCAATTGGCATGTCACCATACCAATTGGTTTATGGAATGGATATTGCTTTTCCATCCTCTTTGGGTGTTCCAGCCATGAAGATAATTAAGGAATTGTAGCTTGAGCCAAATGACATCCAAAGGAGAATTGATCAGACAATCCAATTGTAGCAATCTAGGGAAGAAGTCTATAATAAGGCTCGGGTCATCCAAGAGAATATCAAAATGGTTTTTAATAGAAGAACTAAAGCAGATAATTTCACTTTGGGTGATAGAGTGTTAAAGTGGGATTCTAGAAGAGAGGAGAAAGGAAAGCATGGAAAATTTGACAAGCTACTAATGGGGCCTTATGTCACTTATGCTTTCAGAGGACACAACGCATTCTTTCTAAAACATCTAGATGGGACAAAAATTATTGGTAGACCTATGAATGGAATAATGTCGAAGCACTATTTCTCTAAGCAATAGAAATTTTTCTAGCATTAATCATTGTAAATATCATTGTCTTTATTATTTTGATTAGGTGACCTATTAACAGAAGTTGAAGCCTGCAGAGAAGGCCCTAAGCTTCCACTGACATGTTACCATAAGTACTACAACTAAAAGGGATAAGAGGTGGATATTGCTGAAAAAGAACACTCAAGGCTACTAATCAAATGTTCTTGGCACCTCACAGGGAGAGTGCCATCCCTAGATGGAGCCACTGTTAGGGTCCTATAATTTATAGAATCTCAAGGTATTGAGTATTGTATCTCAGGAATCTTATATTGTAAATACTTGTCAGTCTGCCAATGGCTTTTCAATAAAAAGAAAAAATATAATATAAATAAAAAGAGAAAAACAAAAATATTGAAAAAGAATGAAAAATAGAACCCCATGAAAAGAAACAAAAAGGAAATAATACTAAAAGTGTTGCAAGTATAAATGCCACTACTGATAGATATTTTTATTCATCATTGTTAAACAAAGATTGTGTGCAGCTTGTTCAAAATACCACAATGACTAGTTATTTGTTTAATCATATAGTGTAATCATGGTTAAATAGGTTTAAATTTATGCAAATTAGGCTAGAGAATAAAGATTTTCCAAACATTCTAATCTTGGTAAATCAGTAGTTACGTAGAAAATGACATTGATTCAATTGCTTAATCTAAATCAATAGGAGAAATAAGGGTTAGGCTAGATAGTTTTTCATTATGTATAAAAGAAAATAATGTGGGTTTGCTAGTCTAAGTGCACCTTTTATAAAAATAAAATGTTATTTAGTTAAAGGTAGGAAAATTAGATGGGTTTTATAAATATATGTCTATACCATTTATATGCTAAGTTTTAATGACATGGAAAAAAGGAAGATGGGTGCAATGGGATAAAGTGTTTTCTCATGATTTTATTCCTAAACCTTTATCCTAAGTAAAAAAGGTGAAAAGTAAAAGGCACATGGTGACAAAGTTTCTCTCTCATAAATGGTTAAAATACAGCGGTGTCAGAGCATCAACATCCTCTCTCGCTCATGATCCATGGCCCACATCTTTCTTTAGCCCCCCTTCTCCATCCTATCTTTACTGTCAAGGGATGCAGAGGTTCGAAAAGGTTGTTTCCTCAGTAGGCCCCATCCCCTACGTGGAACCCTCTTCATATTTCACACCCCCCTGGCTGAAATTGCTTACCATCCACTGCCCCCTCAAAAACCACTTTCCTTTTGCTTTCTTTACCACGTCCCCACGAAAACTCCACCGCCACTCACCTCCTGCCATGTCACCTAGCCATTGTCTACTAAAATGCACTCCCGACAAAACAAATGTTTGACATTCAATTCAATTCCTAGTTAACCGTTCAAACATAATGATCCCACACCATTTCCAATGGGACTTTCACAAAGTTATTTAAAAGCTTTTGAAATCGATGCTTTTCTCCTTTTTCACTGCTTAATCTCTGTAAATTGACAGATTTTATACAATGACCATTCGCAGAGCATTTCTTCGACCAAGACCATATTGAAATTGATATTTCTATATCCCCTTCACCTGACAATTCGTTACCCAAACTATTTCCCAGTAAGCTATTCTATCAATTCCTCTTGTCTTTCACTAATAAAGTCATGTCTCCCAAGAGAAAAACTCAAGATAAACCAATTAATCCTTTGATCCCTCCCTCCATAGATGTAGATCACATCCCTTTAGCTGATAGGGATTATCGGATTAATGAAACCCAATGTGACTGTGAATTTTTATAATTATAATGTTGGTTGGAAGACAAGCATGCTGACCAAATTGATGAAATTGGACTCTGGGAGTCAAAACTTCCCCATTATATCTTCCCTCTTACCTTCCAAGCCCTTGAATTCACCAAAAAATTTTAGGCCTATTATGTCCCTACCCAAAGAGCTATCATGGCCCCATATGGTGACATCCTCTTTACCATTACTGCCTAATCTATAGACCAAATGATGCTAGCTCCCCCTATGGAAAATAATGCTCCTTTCTCCCTAGACGCCCTCACCCAGATTTAACAGAAGCTCAATTTCGCCACCAGAGCCAAACTTTTCGAGATCTTCTTGCTTGAGAATGCCAAATTACCTGAGAAGAATCCTATATATCCTTCATCCATATTCCTTGATGAAGCCAACAAATTTGTAACATCCTGTACTACACCTTCATCCTCATAGGGTCAGAAGGAAACAAAGTTGGATTCTTAGAATGTACAAGGAGACAAGGAAAAGACTTTTTTTGATAGGTAGAGATAAATTAAGCTTAGGAATGAGATTCTTAAGAAAATTACTTATAATCAGTTTTAGAAGAAGACCTCCAACTCACATATTAGATTATTATCAGTGTTTGACATAGAGCATGGAAAGATGTAGATGGCCTTCCTTGAGGCCCAAATTCCACAGCCAAAAACATCGGCAGACTACCAAAGCACTACATTTGAGTTCAACACCAAATAAATTCATCCCATTGATTAAATGGAGATGCATAAACAAACTGGTGAGATGATATCTTCTACATTGACTAACACTGCTATGTCATTGTCCAAGTTGCAGGTTTCATTTTCCAATGTTCAGTCTCAGTTAAAAATGGAAAAGATATCCTCCTTAGCAAAGGATAAAAGAATCAAGCCTTTGGAGGATTTAGTGGTGAAGATAAGATATGATCCTAAAGATGTCAGTGTTGCAGAGGATTTATCAAGAAGAAGAATTTTGACATTGTAGCATTGAGAAAGAATCTTAAGCTGCCAACCATAAAAGACCCCTTGACCAAGGACATTGAAGAAAATGAGGCATAGAAGGCTGACATGATGAAGCTAATCATAGAGAAAAACATATCGATTCGACAAATGGAGGCAGAAATGGAGAAGATGATAAAGGAGAAAGAAAAAATTCAAAATATGGCCATTGTTCCTGTGGATGCCATACCCATTTCTCAGCTTCGAGCAATAGGAACAACCAATGCAACTACTTCTTCCACTCATACTGTAAGTGCTGAAAAGGTGATGAAGACACCGGAGAGCATGTCACTCTAGTTAGAAGAGATAAAGAATTTGCAGGAGCAGCTCAAAGTTTAGAAGTACATAAATCTAAAGCTAAAGCTTCTCATATTATTGAAATGTAGAATCACAGATATTGTTGGAGAATTTGTAGAAGGTAGAAGGTAGAAAGGGTTGCCTAATTAGTCAGACCTTGGCCCAAGCCAAGGAAACCATTTGGATGGGTATTCTAGACTCTATGAATGAGATTTTTCCATCTATCCAAATCATATTTGAGTAGAAGGAATTGATAGAAAAAGCTATAGAAAACATTGTTCAGGGAAGAGAGAGGCTTGGAGAGATGCCCACAAAAGATTCTAACTTTATCAGATTCTTGAATTCTAAGTCAAAATATGAACTTGAAGAATTAGGAATCAGTGACAAAACTACCACTATTTTAGAGGTCAAGAAATGTTTTACCAAAAGGAACCTTATTGATTAATTAGAAGAAATATGTGAAACATTGGAGCTACAAGTAAACATGTTTTCTAACAGAATTGAAGCATTGATCTAGAAAGGACTGCCCAACATTTATGTAAGAAATGATAAATTGATCACTTAGGAAGACTATGTCCTGAAGATGAAAGAAATGTCCAAAATTAATATCAAGTTCAGTGGGATAAATGGTAGTATGACAGCAAGGGAATTTTTATAAACCATGTCAAATGACTTTTACATATAGAATGAGGTAAAATATATTTTTATAGTGAAGCCAACTTTTTCCAAATACACAGAGGTCAATGAAATTTACTGGAGGGTGATTAATTAACCATACCAGATGAAAAGATGTGGGAGGAGCTCTGTGATTTACTATATTGAAGAGTAATTTGGATGCAGTAAGACATCAACAAACAAAATAGTCAACACATCAACACAACACAATTTTAGTTGACCAAGCAACCCAATCCACCAAATTAGAGTCACCTTTTCCTTCTAGCTATCTACATGGCCTATCTTTATGCAAGAGATAAATATTATTGTTTGTAATTAGGATAATAATACACTATGAGTGTTGGCAACGTTTTTGTAATTATTTTTTATAAGTACTTCATTGTTTGAAGTATTAAGGGTTGATTTCTGAATATAATTTCTTTCGCATATTACAATTTTTCAAAGCATTGGAGCATCAATAATACAGGGACCTTTTCACAGGATTCATGTGGTGTACCAAATGGTGATGTGTTTCTTCTATTTATTTGTTTAAACATTATTTTTCCTTCTCTGTTATTTTGAAATCTTAATTACTTAATAGAAACTATGATGAATAGGATTTGTTATTTAGAGCACCGTAATTTGGATGTTAGTAATTTTCATGTTTTGTGGTGAAGTCAAATTAAGGAATTCTTAATTTCTCCTTAATTTATACTAAACATTACATTTTCTTCTATTTCACAATCCATTTAAATTTCTAAAAAGGTCCAAATAGTGCAACCTAGCTTGCCCTGTGAAAATCCTCTAAAATTTGATGCCAGATCCAGTTAAATATTCATACTTTGTATCCCAATGGAATTATAACACTTACATCAACCAAACCAATGAAATAAAAAATAATTAGTACAATAACAGCTAGCCTAAAATTAACATAAAACATAGTTCTCTCTGTAGCTAGTGGGGCTAGATCCTAGCTTCCAAAGTGGTTTTGATGTTGTCCTATGTGTTTACTCTCTCAACCTCAAAACTACAGAATGACAAAAGACACAAAGCCAATGACTACAAGTTGTCATATACCCTAAATAACTCCCAAAATATGATGAAAAAAAATCAAAGTAGACCAAACTATGAATAAAAAAGACATGCAGAAAACAACAGAAGGAAGCCAACAAAGGTATGTAAGAGGAAGAAAAAGGAACAACTTGAGACTTTAATAGCAAAATAAAGCCGTCATTACCTAAGGGGGAGCTTCTCATGAAAGAAATGAATGATAATTGTTATAAATAGTTAAAGAAGCAACATCTTTGGGGGAGAGAAGCTGCTAGAATGTCTTGAAAGAATTTTTAAAGAAATACATAATCAAAGAAGAATGAACACTAGTTGCACAATATATTCAACAAGAAAGTTAGAACGAATAAAGGGACACAAATATTTATTTATCAATCTACAACAAGGAAAATCTTAGCATATAGCATCTGATATGGCATGTTGTGTAGTTGATCTGAGGATTAATCAAAATGCTAAATGATGCCTTTAAGAACATGTCTCATTAAAAGTTCCTTGTGAAGGCTAGATATCAAAATTATCTTTGGAACCGACACATGGGCACATTGTGTATTTTGAAGTATGGAATAACAATATTGGATGAATATGTGTAGGGTATAAAACATTGCAACAAAGAAAGATGAAGAAACATCCAAGAAAACAAACTATGTATTGATTTTTCATCTAGATGAAAATTGGCCAAGCCTACAATCCTTGCAAAATAAGTCAAAGAAATGAGTTAAAATTTTTTTGTGATGGGTGTAAAAGCAAGCGAACCTGAAGACAAAGAATATTGTGGAAGAAACCTACTAAATTCTGGAAGAAAAATAAAATGACTCCACTTCAAAGCTATCTCTAATATCTCAGAAATAATTTGAAATCAATGATGCACCTTCCATAAAAGATGATTTTACAGTATGCTAAGGCATTTTTTCAGGCATTATTCATAATGTATCTATAAAATGATGATGAGAGAGGCAAGTGTTGTGATTGAGGAAACAATATCTAGTTTCAAATAATTAAAAAGAGGGGGAAAAAGAGGGGAACAAAAGGAAGAGAAGAGTAGATCATTAAAGGCAGATCTCAAACTTCATATGCCCAATCCTTTAGTAGCTTGAGTGAAGTGGAAAAATAAAATACATTAGTGAACGAGAGTAAACATCGAGGAGGTGTAGAGAAGGCATGTTAAAATTGGAAACCAGGGAAAAACTTCATGTGGGTCATCTTATTCATCGCTAATAATATTTTTATTAGATTCCTCTCATCGAGAGGTATAGGATTGATATAAATATCATCTAATTCCGATAAGTATTCATGGAGATATGAATCTATTTTGATTATGGAATTATTATCAAGCCGACCTACAACTCATGTAGGCTCAGAAGCCCAACAGTCACATCTATTCAAACACCAATGTTGTGTATAAATAGAGGAGGACTTTTCCTCATTTGGACTCACTCATCTCATCACATATGTCTCTCTCTACTGCGCAGAAAAGAGTCTCTTCTCTACTACGCAAAAAAGAGTCTCTTCTCTACTGTGCAGAAAAGGGTCTCTCTCTCGCACATGTGAAGTCGGAAGCTGCTGAAACTGAAGCTGAAATTGTAGAAGTAGAGATTGACCTGCATGGACTAGAAGATCTCCTCATTTGAACTACATTGTAGGATCATTTGAACCTCCTCTAAAAGCTACAACTTTTGGTGGTGGAATCAAGTCAATCCGACAGACGGTTTGCAAGATATTGATTGCCCTAGTTTGAAGCTGGAAGCTACTGAAACTGAAGCTGCAACTATAGAAGTAAAGATTGAACTAAATGGACTAGAATATATCTTAATATGAACTATACTATAGGTTCGTCTAAACCTCCTCTAGAAGCCACAACTTTTGGTGGTGGAATCATGCCAATTTGACGGTCAGTTTGTGAAATATCGTCTGCCCTAGTTTGATGATGAAGCCACTAATGCTGGTGTTGCTGATCTAGGGTTTGCTACTGTTGATATAAATAATATTTATTGTACTATTTCTCTCTACTGAATTATTCAAGATAAAAGTAGATTTGATCAAAGGGTTTCCCCACACATTGTGGGGTTTGTCCTTGGCTAGCCGCCACTTCTTGTCTCTCTTGTCTTGGCTTGTTTTCTGTCGATCGTTTAATGTTCTATCTGCACTTTACTTTATGTACATGTGATTGCTAATATGTGGAATATAATAAGAAAAAGAAGTAAATTGTTATAAGCATAGAACATACCATAACTTAACATGGTATCAGAGCTAAGGTGAAGACAAAGCCCGAGCAAGAGCAAGAGCAATCACCGAAGAGAAGATTGGCGAGGCTATCCTAAGAGAACTATGGGGTCCTCAACACTCTGTTGAAGGAAAGCTTCGTAAGAAAGATAACTATCACAGGTGGAAGATGTCTATCGATCTAACCCTAGAAGATCCAAGAGTGTTGGACCATGTAAGAGGCAATATTGTTGAGCCTTCATCAAATGCATCTGCTACTGCATGGAACAAATGGAAAACCGAAGAAGTCAAAATAGAAAGCTATCTCGGACTCTATCGACAAGCATTTGGTGACCTACATCTCTGAATTGGACACCTTCAAGGAAATCTATGATAGATTGGTGAGTTCATTTAAAGCTAATGATGCAAATCAAGTATTGTTTCTTAGAAATAAACTGAGGGAAATCAAGAAGGGTAAAGATGAGAGTATGAAAGCATACTTCTTAAGAATAACCAAGATCAAGAATGATCTCCTATCTATTGGGGAGGCTACTACTAATAGGGAAATGGCACTCACGACTCTTGGAGGATTACCATTCGAATGGTATGTGTCCAGGACTACTCTTCTGAACTATAATGTAATTCTTGGTTTCAAGGAATTAATGGCTAGATGCATTCAAGAAGAAACAAGGGAAGAAGAGAAAGAAATGCCCATGCCTAAAGGTCCTCCTACTGCCTTTTATTCTCATGCTAAGAAAAGAAATAATTCCCGGACTAAATCAAAAGGAAATGTTGGACCTAAGGCTGGATGAAAATGACGATGTTAAATTTGTGATAAAGCAAGTCACTATGCAAGGGAGTGCCCTGATAGAAAGGACCTCACATCGGGACGATGATCAAAATCCCTCTCATGGAAATCAAAGGAATGAAAAATTCAATAACAAAGGTAAGTGGAGAGTTGGGAATCGAGGAAGAGAACAACCATTCAAGAAGGCTAGAAATTCCAGGATGTATTAAATGCACTTGACCTAAAAAAGAACCTAGTGTCCATCTCGGCAATGGAAGACAAAGGCTACAAGGTAACCTTCAACGATGGTAGGGTATGTATATGGAAAAATAATGTTAAAGATGCCTTTACTCTTGGGTTTAACATTGATTCATTATATCAGGTCGATGGAAGTCCGCTAGGTGTCATGTCTTATGACACATCTCTTCAGTCTGAAATTTGGCATTGGAGGTTTACCCCCCTTCATTATAAAGCTATAGTCGGTGTAAGAGAAATGGTCACAGGGATGCCTGAATTCTGAGTAGAGAAAGAAGGTGTATGTCTAGGATGTGCTGAAGGAAAGCTCAAAAGGGGACCATTCCCCTCAAGCCAAAGCAAGACCTCCGATATATTACAATTGGTTCACTCAGGCATACCTGAGGTTGGCATTAAGAGGGAAACTACTACACCACATACTCCTAAGAAGAATGGTGTGGTAGGAAGGAAGAACTGCACGATTATGGAAGCTGTCCGGGCCATGCTACATGATCAAAGACTTCCATGGGCTGAAACTACAAACACCACCGTATCTGTACAAAATCGATGCCCTCATCAAGAATTGGGTTCCAAGACTCCTGAAGAAATGTTCACCGCCGATCAAAGGGAAGTTGTGATTAGTCATGATGTCACCTTTGACGAAGATAAGGCTCTTAGCAAGGTGGAAAATCTTCCGACTTTGAGGAACTCTCCAGAAGCCGACACCAGGGAACCGAAAGAAAAGGATGATGAATCAATGCCTGATGTAAAAGAACCCATGGATTTGATTGATCCTCATCCACATGAGCTTTCCTCTTCTAGGAAGAGGCCTTCATGGCTTAGGGGGATACTTGATGATGCTGAAGAACATGCTACACCTTGAGGAACCTTCCATCAAAGTAAGAAACCTAACAGGTATCAGGGATACCTGACCATCATGAGCACGATCATACAAAATGAGCCTTCATCATTCTCAGATGTCGTCAATCATTAAGTATGGAAGGATGTTATGACCATAGAATATGATTCTGTTATGGAGAATGATGTTTGGGAAGTAGTTCTCAGACCGAGGACAAGACAATTGTTACTTCAAAATGGCGTTACAAGATAAAGCATGCAGCAGATGGAAGTACGGAAAAGTATAAGGCTCGTTTTGTTGCTCGTGGTTTATCTCAGAAGGAAGGTATAGACTATGATATTTTCACCTATTGCCAGATATATGACCATCTGCTTGATCATATCCCTTGTCGCTTCACAAGGATGGAACCTACATTAGACGGATGTCAAGACCGCATTCTTGCATGGTTCGATCAAAGAAGAGGTCTATGTGGAGTAACCCGAAGGATTTAAGATTTATGATCAAAAATCTCATGTATGCATGTTGAAGAAGGCTCTCTATGGGCTGAAGCAAGCACCCCGAGCATGGTGTGAGAGGATCGATAGCTACTTGATGAAGCTGGGATTCACTAGGAGTGAAGCTGATCCTAACATTTACTTTAAGGTTGAAGATGACAAGCCTCTCATATTGGTGTTTTATGTGGATGACCTCTTTCTAACAGGTGCAGACCTTCTCATTCAAAAATGTAAGAGGGAGTTGGCTTTTGAATTTGAAATGAAGGACCAAGGACTTGAAGTATGGCAGAAGCCAAGGGAAATTTTCCTATCTCAAGGAAAATATGTGGTAAAGATATTGGAAAGATTTGGTATGATGGACTGCAAGCCTGTGACTACCTCAAGGATCTTAACTTTTAGAAGTTATATGGTAGTGATGTCAGACTAGATTTTGGAAATGCCTTTGAGTTTCATAAAATCATTCTCATTGATGTTCTTAGTGAACCTATGTCCGAACATATGTTTTGCAGTTAGCATTGTGAGCTCATATTTGATTGAGCCTCACTGGATTGATGCCAAGAATCTTCCAAGATATCTTTGTGGAAAAATTACTAATGGATTGAGATACACTACCAAAAATATGAAACTACATGATTATTTGAATGCTAATTAGGCAGGTAGTATGGAGGATCATTGGAGCACTTTTTAGTGATATTTGTCTTTGGATTCTACTTTGATATAATGGATGAGTAGGAAGCAGAAGTCGGTTGCCATAAGCACCACCGAGACCGGACACATATCTACGAGTATGATCTCGTATGAAGCTGCCTGGTTGGGGAAGCTCTTCAGTGAGCTGTTTGAACACATACCATTATGATTCTCTGTAACAACCAGAGGTGAGATTCGATTATTGAGGAATATCGTATTCATCGATTGATCCAACAGATAAACATCATCTGGGATATGGTAAGTCGATGAGCAAGGAGGTTCCATCGCATTAACATGATGTACAGGTCGATACACCTTGTCAAAGCCCTGAGGAAAGATCTAAGTTGTCATTTTCCCAAACAACTTGGAGTCATCAAGAAACCCTTGTACAAGGGTCCTGCATGTTGCATACATTGAGCTCTCGGAGCTCTGAGGGCTTGCGGTTCTTATTGGAGCAACATACGACCACATGGTGACTCACAATCCCCTGGTGGTGCGCACTAGAACAAGATGATTTGCTCTCTTGTGGGACAAGATGATTCATTCTCTTGTGGAATAGGATGATTCACTCTCCTGTGTAGCAGGATGATTAGTTATCTTGTGAGGCCTGGATTGATGTGTTTTCCATGGCGATTGTAGTATGATTGATGTGTTCTCCTGTGAGGCCTGGATTGATGTGTTCTCCATGGCGATTGTAGCAGGATTGATGTGTTCTCCTGTGAGGCATAGATTGATGTGTTCTCCATGGCGATTGTAGTAGGATTGATGTGTTCTCCTGTGAGGACATGATTGATTAGTTCTCTTGTTGAGGCATCCTACCCATGCAGTCTCGGACTCATGGGAAGTACCTCTCATCTGATCAATGAGTAGGGAAATGAAGTTAGGGACCATAGTAGTACTCATGGATGCATTTTTGTATCTACCATACTCCCTATGCTAGGATGACCTCCATTGATCTGGGATCAATGATACTAGTCTCCGATGAGTGGTAGGAGTAGTACCATACTATGACATTGAATTTGGGTTGGTTAAGACTGGTCTGGGACTAGTGGTACTGTTACACTAAAATTTGTCACCATGACTATCTGCAGTTAATATGGCCCCATCAATAGCCATATTGTCCTCCTTGTGAAGCCCCATACCTCTGCTCTTCATGTCAAACTTCAAAAAAGAGAGAAAGTCACTTAAAAACATGTTTATCTCTGGGTACGCAGGTTCTCTCTACCTTGCCTGCGTGTACGCACTCCAAACACACTATACCTGCGTACTGGTACGCTCTGTAAGCCAAAGGTTGGGTGCGTACCCCTGTAAAGGTCAAAAGGCGTGAGTTTCATCTTTAAAAAGTTACTTGTGGTCACTTCTAGAGCCTTCTAGAAGAGTGTTTGACGTGTTTTGAGCGCCTCCAGATGGTTCATGCATCCCTATGATAGAGGAACTTATCCCATCAAGAGAGGAGCTACCCCATCCAAAAGAGGGAGTATCCCATTGATGTTGGAACTGAATAACTTCCTCTAGAATACTATAAATACAGGCCTTGGGCCAAAGGAGGGAAGGTTGAAAGCTGAACATTCTAAAGGGTAAATGCTGCTGGAATTAGGACTTCCATTGTTGACTTGTGAGGAGAGATCACTATCCTTCCTTGTTGCCATAGTGGGAGTGGGTGAGCTTGTCAAAGTAGAGGAAATCTCTTGCTGGACCCTGGGAGGAGCTTGCACAACACCAAGGCTCAGGTTGTAATGGTTCCTTTTTTGTTTCCTTAATACAAATAAGTCCATTCTTCTCAATGATTTGTTGTTAATGAATTATTTCATGTACTCCTTGGTCTATGTGATGAATATGCTTTGTTTTATGATGAATATTCAGGTGTTATGTAATCGTTTGCTTTGTTAGTGTATGCAGGTCTTAAAGTGAAGGAGGAGCTCATCTGGATCAGCAAGGCTGGACTGCTACAACAAGCGTTGGACCTAAGGTAAGATCGGAAAACACTTGATCTCTCATAGAATAATGTGTGTTTAGAGAAGGATTGCTCTTGTTTGGTTTGTTTGTCACTAGAGAGTCTTAGACTCCTAGGGAGGTTAGGTTTGTCCGCAAAAATAACTCTTTCCGCATGACAAATTGGCGACTCCATTGGGGATCCATTGATGTGTTTGATTTTTCCTTTGATCATTGCTTTGATCTGAAAAGATTCTTATTTCTTTTGCTTTTTGGTTGCTTGACTGTGTTTTTGGGTGGCTTAGCTTAGGGTCGAATTAAAACTTAGTTTTTCTTTGTTTTACAATAGTACGCACCCTCTGAGTTAGACACAGTGCGTACTTGTACGCACTGTATCTGTGTACACAGAGCGTGCACGCACCTGGTTAAACAGGCTGCCTGCGTACCCTGTTTAAATTGAGAAAATTCCCTTTTTTATCACTTTTTCCTTTTAGATTTTGTTTTTCTTAGTCTTTACTGCCCAGATCCACTGGTTGACTGTCAAAAATCTTCACCTGCACTTGTTCCATTAGTGTCGAAAGTTTTAGTGAAATTCCTTGAGATTTTAGCCTTAGGGTTTTGATTTTTATATTGGTCCTGTAGTGACTTTGGGTTTAGAAGTTGCAAAGCCTTAGATATCTCTGGTTTTGTCAGTCTTCTTAGGAGTCGGACCAATCACAAAGTCTACCCTTGTGAGCGACCTACCTTTGTGTTGTCTCTTTGCAAAATTTCAATATAGCTTGTTCATTTAAAAGTTGTGAATTTCATTTTCAAAAAGAACAAAAAGAGATTGAGTTTTGTTTTGATTAGTTTGTGATTCTGCATAAACTAGTCCTTGGACTGATTGTCGCCAAGTAAAACATCCCGGAATCATCTTAGTAGGCTTTTGCTTCTTAGATTTACTTGTTAGTGAAAGATTAGGTAAATTTCCTTTGATTTGCTTTTGAGTGATTTTTCATAGATTTTCATAGATCTTGAAATTGCTTTGATTAGATTAGTTTTACATGCTTTTATTAAATAGGAAAATATCAAAGATCTCCTTTGCAAATTTTGCTTTAGAGTAGCATTTGACGTCTTTGAAAAGAGAAAGGAATTTTTCGTGAAGTAAAGAGTGGTCATGTTTTGTGCGCTTTGAAAAGATTAAGAGAATTGTTTCTTTGATTTTCTATTAAGAAAGTTGTTTTTATCGAAAGATTGCATTCTCTCAACTCTCTTAATTAGAAAATTCATTGAAAAGGAAAATAGTGTAAATCATCTTAGCTGCATCTTTTAGAGAATTGGAGTCGAGTCTATACACCATCAAGTTTCATCTCCATCACCTTTGTCTTAAAGAACAACCATTAAAATCAATGCTTAAAGTAAAATTAACTTAGAAATTTTTATGTTTCTAGGGCTCTGAAGCACCAACATAGATCAGGCTAGTGTCTTGGAGTAGGTGAGTAATTAACTCTCCAAGACTATAAAAACCAAACAAGTAGCTTATCTTGTGATAGGATAAATCCAGCTGTTGCATTTATACTCTGGGAAAGCTCCTCTTAAAGGAGAAGCACGAGCTCGTGTCCGAAACAGTGAGGGGATCAATCCTCCCTCATTGGGAACGACGCCAGACACACACGTATTACAAACGGTAAACCTCAGATTATTGTTTAGGAGCCAGGGGATCACTTATCGGTAAACCTTGGATTGACCATTGTCAAGGAGCCGGTAAGGGGATTGAGCTTGTTACTCTGCCCCCTTGCGTGCTGTCGGAGCGTAGAATGTTCCCCCAGGTGTATTTGTTGCTGTTGGTAACCTTAGTGACCATTATCATAGGATTCTACCCAAGGTGACGGTGGAGGGAAGATCCCACTGTACCTGGAGCAGACGTCGGCTAGACTCACTTGGATTTTCTGGGGGGTTCACTTCACTCGAGACGGTTAAAGTGGAGGAACTTGGTCCAGTCTTTTCATTAAGCAGGTTGCCGGGGTAACTGTTCCACCCGCTCTTTCTGTACTGAATCCTACGAGGTTGGATTTCATCACCAACTAGTGTTTT
>APFE030979336.1:0-55358 GCA_000404065.3 Pinus taeda
TTCTATGGTTCTTGAAAATGGAGCAGAAAATCTAGTGGTCTCTGGAGAGAAGACCATGTTGTGGCATCAAAGGCTTGGACATATTGGAGAGAAGGGCCTTTGAATACTTCAGGGTAAAGGTATGGTAGAAGGTATGAGTAATAGCTCTCTGGATTTTGATTTCTGTGAAAATTGTGTATATGGGAAGTAGAATCGGGTGAGTTTCCCCTCTGGTGGTAAAAGGACGAAACATATATTAGAGCTTGTGCACAGTGATGTGTTTGGACCTGTGAAAGTTCCATCACTGGGTAAGTCTGTGTACTATGTATCATTTATAGATGACTTCTCAAGGAATACATGGATATATTCCTTAAGAAGAATCTGAAGTCTTTTGACAGGTTTAAAAGACGTGAAGGCTCTGGCTGGAAAACCAGACAGAGAAAAAGATAAAGTGCGAGGACAGATAATGATGGAGAATTTGCAGAAGGAATTTGAAGAATTTTGCAAGAAGTGTGGTATAGCACGGCAGAAGACTACTCCATATACACCTCAGCAAAATGGAGTCACGGAAAGAATGAACAAGACGTTCATGGAAAGGGCAAGAAGCATGCTCAGTGGTGCCGGGTTAGGACAGGAATTCTGGGCAGAGGCGGTGGATACTGCATGTTACTGGTCAACAGGTCACCTTCATCAGCGTTGGAGGATAAGACTCCACAAGAAGTATGGACTGGTAAGAAACCCTCTCTTTCACATCTGAGGGTATTTGGATGTGATGCATATGTACATGTTCCAAAGGAGAAACGAACCAAGTTGGATAGTAAATCTGAAAAGTGCATCTTTATTGGGTATAAGGATGGTTTAAAGGGTTATAAGCTTTGGAACCCAGTCACACGGAAGGTTGTGTACAGTTGAGATGTAGTGTTCAGAGAGGTGAAAGATGTTATTAAACATGAAGTCCAACCAAAGGAACCTGTGAAGATAGAGTTTGAACTAAAGGAGGAAGACTCAGACTCTGTAGCAGAGGAGGAATCAGAAGATGAAGAGCCACAAACTCCAGCTGTGAGAAGATCAGCTCGAGAAAGAAGGCAGCCAGAAAGGTATAGCCCATCTGCTTTCTATTCAAACTTTGCTTTGTCTGTACTGATGATGATCCCAGAACTGTGAAGGAAGCAGTGGATTCAGAGGATGGAAAACTCTGGAAAGAGGCCATGGTTGATGAAATGGAATCTTTGCACAAAAATGAGGTTGGGATCTGGTGGAGTTGCCGGTTGGAAGGAAACCCATTGGCAGCAAATGGGTGTTCAAGAAGAAGACAAATGCAGAAGGGAAGGTGGAGAAATACAAAGCTCGTTTGGTAGCAAAAGGTTATTCCCAGGTGTCGAGAATTGATTTTGGTGATATTTGTTCTCCTGTTGCCAAGGTAACTTCTATTAGATTACCTTTATTTGCTGCTGCTACTTTTGATTTTGAGGTAGAACAGATGGATGTGAAGACAACATTTCTTCACGGGGATTTGGAAGAGGAAATCTACATGAAACAACCTGAAGGCTTTGCTGTGAAGAGTAAGAAAGAACTGGTGTGCAAGTTAAAGAAGTCTCTGTATGGGTTAAAACAGTCACCAAGGATGTGGTATCAGAAATTCGATACATTTATACAGGGACTTGGCTTCACTAGAAGCAAAGCAGATCATTGTGTGTATTTTAAATTAATTGGTGACCGTGTTATTTATCTGGTCTTGTATGTGGATGATATGTTGCTGGTTGGAAATGACAAAGAAATTATCCAGGATTTGAAGACCCAATTGTCCTCCAAATTTGACATGAAAGATCTTGTGCTGCAAACTATATTTTGGGCATGGAAATTAAAAGAGATCGGGGGGCAAAGAGGGAGCTCGATTTAAACCAGTGGAAGTATGTCAAGACAATATTGTAAAGGTTTAATATGCAAGATAGTAAACCGGTGAAGGTTCCTATTCTTGTAGGTGTAAAGTTATTTGCTAAACAGTATCCCAAGACACAAGAAGAGGAAGAGGATATGTCCCATGTTCCATATGCAAGTGCAGTCGGTAGCCTGATGTATGCGATGGTCTATACTAGACTAGACATTGCACATGAAGTGGGATTATTGAGCAGGTTTATGTCAAAACCATGTAAGGAGCATTGGATAGCAGTGAAGTTGGTTTTCAGGTATTTGTGTGGCACTAGTGATTATGGTTTATGCTACCAAGGAAGACAAGGATTGGATAGAGTTTTGGATATCCATGGCTTTGTTGATGCAGGATGGACTGGAGATTTAGATCAGAGAAGATCTACAAGTGGGTATGTGTTTAACCTATTTGGAGGTGTAGTCAATTGGATGAGTAAGAAACAATTTGTAGTAGCACTATCAACTTCAGAGGCAGAATACATGGTAGCCACTCATGCAAGCAAGGAATCAGTTTGGTTGCAGAGATTGTGTTCAAGTTTGGGGTTATTATAGGGAGCTATAAGGATATATTGTGATAGCCAAAGTGCAATTTTCTTGGCAAAGAACCCTGCATATCATTAAAAGACAAAGCACATTGATGTTCAGTATCACTTTGTGAGGGATATGATAGAAGACAAAAAGGTGTTGCTGGTAAAGGTGGACACTTTGAAGAATACAATAGATGCATTGAAAAAACCTGTGAGCTCTGAGAAGTTCTCTTGCTATAGAGAAACTATGGGCATTGCAGGTCTGGATAAATGACTAAGCTCTCATGTGGAAAGAAAACAACAAGTGGGAGAATGTTGGGTTGTGTTATATTCTTTCCACGACTAGCCCCCTAGCTAAATCAAGGGGTTAGAGGGTGGGTAGAGCCCCCCCTTCATTGCGTCAATGCAAAGCGGGGGCGACAACCCCCCCCTATACAGGGGGTTTGAGTGGGGTGGTTATCCCCCCTCTACGGCGTCCGGGGCAGTTCCTTGTGGGAATCTTTTTTTTTGGACCCATGGTTTTGTCCATGGTTTTGTGCATGATTTTGTGCATGGTTTTCACATGGTTTTGGGCGTGACGGTTTTTGGTCCATGGTATTGGATGCTTCGCCATGTATATGTATCTATTGTAACATTGAAAATAACATAATGAAAAATCAATCTGGTAGTCTCGGTTATGGGATCCAGTGGAAAATATCTGTGTATATTTGTTTTATGTGTTATGCTCTCGCCTTTGTTTATTTTATGCTTTTTAGAATTCATATGCAGGTAAGTTCTGAACGGGGTTAAAACCTACACTGCAATCAATAAAACTGGAGAATTTGTCAACAACTATTTCAATTGCTCAAAATTGACTGCACATTCCTCTGTCCATTCAAATTTTTTACCTTTCCTTTGCAATGATCTAGTGGGATAGAAAATTCGAGAAAAGGTTTTGATGAACCCCCTATAATAACCTGCTAACCCCATGAATGATCTTACCTCATCCACATTCCTAGGAGTTTCCAATTCCATGATAGCTCTTATATTTTATGGACCAACTGCTATGCCTTCCTTGGAAACCACATGTCCCAAGTAATGTACCTATGTCTGAAAGAAACTGCATTTGCTAAGCTTGGCATACAACTGGTGCTCTCTTAACAATCTCAACACTGCTCCTAAATGTTCAGAATGCTCTTCCTCACTCTTAGAATATACCAATATATCATAAATGCATACAATAACAAACTTGTCTAGATAAGGACACAACACATTATTCATCAAGCACATAGAAGTAGCTGGAGCATTAGTCAAACCAAAAGGAACTAGAACAAACTCATAATGCCCATACCTGGTCCAGAAAGAAGTCTTATAGATGTCCTCTTCTTTAATGCATACCTAATGATATTCAGATCTCAATTCAATCTTCGAGAACACTGTTACTCCCTTCAACTGATCAAACAAGTCATCGATCCTTAGCAACTAATACCTTTTCTTGATGGTCACTTTGTTCAACTACTTACACTGCAAAAGTTTCCTACCATCACCCTTGTTCTACTCCTTAGACTGAAATCCTTGTCCTCAATTAGGTGCACTGAACATCTTAGGCAGTACAAAATTATATTTCTTACATGTTTCATGAGGTCTTGTTTTCTTCTTATCCCATTTCCATTTATTCTTATCATTACCTTTCCAATCCTGCTTAGTCTCAGATCTGTGCTTTGATTTCTCATAACAATGCTTTAGCTTCCTAATGCCTTCCTCAAATAATCTAGGCTCATAAAACTCAATCTGGTCCTTGAATGCTACTGACAACCCATTGACGAATATCTGAATCTTTGCTTTCTCCTCCTTAATATAAGGCACATACCTCAATAACTCTAAGAACTTGCTAGTGTATTCCTCATCGATCATAGTTCCCATCTTCAATTCATAGAATTGTTTTGCCTTGTCATCATAGTATCTCTTTGGTAGATACTTCTTCTTGAAAAGTCTCTTGAATTCACTCTAAGTCAACTCCTATTCATGAATACCTCTGACATTCTTCACATCTTCCCACAAGATATCTGCTTTACCTTTAAGATTGAATATAGCTATTATGGCCTTCATGTTCTCTAAGTAATCATGCAATCTAAAGAAATTATTCATCCCAAGCAACAACGCTTCTCCATCTTGTAACTTCTTCATTTCCCCATCAAATGTAGGTGGATTTTATTTCTTGAACTCATCCGACAAATATCCCCTATCACTCCTCCTATAAGGATGATAGCGATGATGACCATGATACCTATCTGAACCAAAACTAGAGTAAAACCCATGTTTACTTCCTCGTCTATTAGGTGTATCCAAGAATCTTCCTTCTTTAACCGTGTCATCTCTATCCGACCTATGCCCACCATGAGACCTACTACCATATGCCCCATTAGTCATATCTTCCTATCCATGACTGACTAAGTGGTCATTGCCTTTGTAAGTCTGACAAGCTCTGAAGAATAACTACATTGACCTCTGCTTGTTTCTCCCGTGCCTTAGAAATTTTCTCTTGTAATTGAATGATTCGATCATTGTCTTTTTTGAAACTCCTTATTTATGCCTTCAAACTTCTCAAAGTGTTTGCTATGTCGGGAGAATATCCATCACCATGATTCTCATATGATCTATAGGGAAAATATCGTGAGTTGTAGTCTACCGTCTTGCTAGTCAGCTTTGATCTCCTCTTCCTGCAAGGTATATCACGTCAGCTAAACCAAAATATAAACAAACGAACATACCTCTGTGTAGTTCAGGGGAGGATATATCATCTACAAGATAACTAGATTATCACAATATATGTATAATCATAATCATCATAGTATATAGATGTCATCTCAATCATCATCCAAATTACCATGATTAATGCCACAATTATAACACCGACTAGGTACTATGCATAACAATACATACAAAATCGACATACATTCATGACAACACATCTTAACACAACATCATCATCTTCTACATGAAATAACAACGACAACAATGAACAGAACCACGCATACATAACAAACACATATACCACAAGCATAATGAACATATATGAAACTTACATGTACACATGACATCACATTCATCCAAGGAGAACAGAAACCAAAAATCACCCAAGTAGAACATAACCATGCTCTAATACCACTCTGTAACTACCTCCTCCCACATTTACCCAAGCTAACTCGCTGACCAGGGTAAACATGTGATGATGAGTTACTATGATATGATTCAACTCCCCATGTACAATTAAGGAAGTGGAACTGACAAGACAAGACCAATCTGACCTTCCTCGGGAGCTACAGAACCTTCAAGAGACAACCAACCCTTCTAGGTTCCCAACTGTTAAGACAACTTGATTTTTTTTCTGATCTAGACCCCCAGTCACTCCCATGACAAGCCATGAATGAGATTGAGATCCACCAGTCCCTCCCACAACAAGGCATGCATGCGACTGTGGCATTTTTCAGGAAGTTCTATGCCAGTGACCCTAGATTCTGTGCCACTTTTTTAGGGCCAGGACTCAGGCCACTGCCTAGATCTTCATGAAACTTCCATAATTGATAAATAACATTGAAACAAGGTTACTAATGTAAAAACTTGTAAAAGGACTCGATATGACCCCTACTAGCCATGTCGAGCATTTCATCAAACATATCGTAAACATGAAATCTACAAGTCATAACAACATATCTAATAATAGGGGTCTCATACTTATCTGATAATCATCAAGGAGGATTGGTATCCCCTCCCAATAACTAGATTGTTATCTATTAGGTCATTCATTCATTTTTATTTCTTATATTAACTAAAACATGATGAGAGCCATACATCAAGAGTATCGTAAAACATGCTCATAACCAGCGAATAACTAGAGATATATCAATGATGAAACAACTATTAAAGCCACATAATGAACAACACATTTACTCATGAAAATACAAAAGGAAACGATCTCTTATTAACATATGCAAATCCAACCAAGTCAAGGACTTCTACATACCACCCGGCCATAGATTGGGCTGAACCAAATCTCTCTTTCAGTGAATCACCCCCATGCCATATTACAAGCATGAATGTGGGATCTCATTAAACAACTCCAACAAAACCAAACCATGACTTCCAGAGGCCAAACCACCTCAACCGTCAACTAGTGATTCCACCTCATGGTCAGACATCACTAACCATCGCCGTATCACTATCTACCCAAGTTGTCCAGTGCTCTAGAGTGTTTGTTCCAACCAAGGCTTCTAGGACTAGTAACTCAACCCACAACAATTGTCGGGCTACAGAGTGTTTTTCCAAATAGGGGTTCCAGGATTAGTAAATCAACCCACCATGGGCTCTAGAGCATTTTTCCAACCAAGCCTTCTAGGAATAGTGACTCAACCCAAGCTGTTATAAGGCTTCTAGATCGTTTTTCCAACCAAGGCTCCAAGAACTAGTAGCCCAACCCACAACCATAAGGAGCATGAGAACCAACCGAAAAACAAAATGAAAGAAACCCATAACACCATGACTATCCAGGAAATGGAGAGGCTAGGAAAAACCACTGTCAATCTAGGCAATCCTCCATGCCAATGACAGATCATAACCAAGAAATCACATGCATGCCAAAAATAGCAAGGAAATCATACATGCAACTTGGTACCTGCAAGAAAAACTATTATATACGATGGTCTTGATGTCCACTTGCACTTTCCTGCTCTTCTTTTTCCTTCTTAATCCAAATGCCAATTATGCCACACTTCTCAAAGAGTGCTCCGAGAAAACTCTTAAGTGTACAAGAGTATGAGGGAGAGAGAATAGAGAGAGAGCTCCAAGCTAAAACTGACAAAAAACTTAACACTGCCAAAAAATCTATGAACTGATCCTTAGAAGCATTTTTATCAATGAGGCCTCTATTTTCTTCATTTTCCCATTATTTTCTTTCATTTTCCTCCTCACATACAACCTATGACCTTTCACCTTTCTTTTCTCCTATTTTCCATTATTTTCATAAATAAAATGCCAATAAATGCCTCATGCCTTTTGAAAGCCTTTACCATTGCCTTTGCCAATTTCCATAGCCATTAATTAAACATAAGTGATCTCCATCACTATGTTTTTGCCCAACATTCAGCTTAGAATACGTGTCTCATGACCTTGGTTATTATTTTCATTTATTAACTTTATTACATGGATTTTTGACCAGGGTTGTTACACGAAGATTATATCAATCAACATTCGATGCTTGGGATTTGCCTAAAAAAGACGGTCCCTGCATAATATTATATTCACAAACAATTTGTCATTTGTGCTCTTACAGGAAACTATGTTTGATAAGGTATATGCTCTCGAAAATCTACCCTTCATGGGTTGTCTGCGCTACAAGTGCATTTGGGCAATATTGGGGATTGGCAGCCATGTGGAACCCCAATATTTTCCAATTCAAAGCATACAAATCTAGGGCGGGGAACATTTTGATAGGATATTCTAGGGGAACAAGCTCCAAGATTTGTATTGTCAACACATATGCTTCCTACTCCAATAAAAGGCATTATTGGGAGAATCTCAATTCATGTGGTCCACTGGAGATGCATAACCTCATTTTGGTCGAGGATATGAATCTTACATTGGAAAAGGGGGAAGTTTGGGGTGAAAAAAGCAACCATGATCTGCTTGTATATTTTTTCAAAGATCTGTTTGCACACAATATCCTTAAGGTGATTCACCCTACTTGGAGGAATGGGCAGACCGGTGTAGATGGAATAACAAAGAGACTTGACCACTTTCTTTTCAATCTATCAATATATGAAGGATTGAAAGAGTTGAAAACATGGTATTTGTTTATAAAGATATATGACCATGAAGCCATCGTCCTGGAGTGGAATGGGGAATATGAGTCGAAGGGCATACCTTTTAAATTAAATCATATGTGGCTTAAACAAAATGATTTTGCAGAGCTAGTTGAAAATTCTTGGTCCCAACCTTTGAAGTATTGCCCAGAACATTACATGGAGAAATTAACTTTCAAGTTGAAAAGACTAAAATCTATGGTAAGGCAATTGATCATGAAGAGGAAAATAGAGCATAACAGGGATTTGGCCCTCATCGATAAGAAAATTATAGAAATGATTGATATCACAAACCCTAATTGTATTGATGACTATACAAAGAGGGCGATCACTGAACTATCTACAAAAGAGACATATTATTAAAATTACAAGAAGATCATTGGAGAATGAAAATTATAATTGCTTGGGTCGTTGGTGGCAATCAAAACACTTGCTTTTTCCATAGGGTGGCTTCAAAAATAAAATAATCAAATTCTATCTAGAACATTAGAAACAATGAAAATGATATGATCACAACACAACATGACATCTAGAGTGAGGTTGAGCACTATTTTAAACTCCTATACTCTGCCTCTAAGTTGGATAATGCAGAAGCACAAAGAGATTGCAAATAAATTCCCCTGTATGGTGGATTCAGAGGCCACTGAACTATTGGACGCTCTAATCACATCACATTAGTTATTCATGGTTATGAAATCCATTGCAAAAGACAAAATTCCCAGAGTTTGATGGCTGGCCAATTGAACTTTTCATTCACTTTTTTGACATTATGGGATTTGATTTGGAACAAATGGCAGAGGAATCTTGAATGACAAGCCATATATGAGGTGCACTCAATGCTACTTTCATCTCTTTGATCCCTAAATCTAAAAACATGTCTTCTTTCAAAGAATTCAGACCTATATCATTGTGTAATTCAATCTATAAAATTATCTCAAAATTATAATATAATAGATTCAAAAATATTATATCTCCTCACATTTCTCTTGAGGAATTTGGATTCCTTCCAAATAGATAGATATTGGATGCAGTGACGATTGCACAAGAATGCAACCACTCAATCAAAACCCGGAATATGGATGCATGCCTCATGAAAATAGATTTGATCAAAGCATATGATATGATTGACTAGGACTCGACACGATTTATTCTTCACAAGATAGGCCTAGAGAGAAGGCATTCAACATGGATTATGTCTTATGTATGCTTTGAAAACTTATCCATTCTGATCAATGGAAAACCAACATCTTTATTTAAGATATCCCAAGTCCTGCGCCAAGGATGTGCTCTCTCTCCTCTTCTATTCATCTTGGTTATAGATGGGTTGAGCAGGGGCATCTATGAAGTAGTGACAAATGGTTTGATTGAGAGCTACAGGGTGTTGATAAGCACAAGATCCACCCAAATCATGTTCGTGGATGACCTTCTTTATCTTGGACATGCCAAAATTAAGGAATGACATACTTTTCATCTCATTTTATCTAATTTTGGTAAAGCCTCTTGTCTCTTCATGAAATGTGACAAATCTAAGCTGATATCTTACAAGGTGGATGTGGGGACTACTAAGGCGATTTCCAATCCTTTTGGTGTCAAATCCTGTTCTCTCACAAAAGGTTTCAAGCATTTCGGGTTCAATCTAAAACCAAACTCCTATAAGAACCACGATTGGGACTAGCTTATTGGTAAGTTCAAGCACAAATTGGGCCTGTGGGAGCATAAATGGATCTCCTTGGGAGGTCGACTTGTGATGGTAAACATTGTCTTATATGGCATATTAGTTTACTAGATGCACCTATTCCACCTACCAAAGGCTGTCATCTGCAAAATAGATGCCATTATAGCTAATTTCTTATGGAGTAGAGTTGGAAAGGGGAAAAAAATCATCTGGCCAGCCTAAAATCTCTCACAGGGGACATGGATGATGGGGGATGGGGCATTCGTGATTTTCATATTTTCAACCTTGCCCTCCTAACAAAACATCTCTGGAGGGATCTTATAGGTGATGGTATATGGCATCATATTATTAAAGACAAATATAATATGGAAGATTGGGTAAGCTCTGGTGCTCCTAAAAAAAAAACAAGCTTCATTCATTTGGCGTAGTTTAATGAAGGTTAAAATTTGGTTATGTGTTAATTTAAGGCGGGAATTTGGTAAGGGAGATAGGGTTGCCATTTTCCTTGATGCTATAAAAGGTATGACCTGGGTTCATCTCCTCTTGGTCAATGCATTATAGTTTTTCCATGAATCAGGTAGATACTATCTGGCACATATTGTCCCTGAGGCTTTTTCCTCCCTTTCCTCTCCCTCATGGCCTAGTTTTTCAGACCTGCACCTTCCATCTTGGTTGGAAGTGGAATGGGAACAATATAGGTTCAATCTATGTCAAGCAGGGGTTGTATTGTCTTGTGTGGGGTGGAAAGGAGATTAATGGAAGAATCTTGGTCAAAGAGGTGTACTCTTACATCTCTCTGAAGTAGGGTTTAGTTTCCCAATCGCTATGGTTGTCTAATATGTGGAGCTAGGAGGCTCCCTCAAACTGAAATGTTTTACTTCGCTGGTATACATGAACATAATCTTAACATGGGATAACCTCTCCAAAAGAGGATTCTAGGGTCCTAACATTTATGTTATGGGAAAATTTAGTGTTCTTCAAACGCCTAACCCTCTGGGCCTAGTAGCTAGTCTAGAAACAACAGCCAAAGTAATTCCAATGCTTTTCCTCTAGCTAACAGATAAAAGAAAGAGGAACAAAAGAACCACCCTGTATCTCTTGCTTGATCCCTCTTCCCTTTGACCACTTTCGCCACTCCCTCCCATACTTAACTCGCTTGGAAGGTACTTGCACACAAGCTGAGACAGAAAACCATTAAAGCATACATATAGATCTGTTAACTAAACATATTATAGAATCGAAAGTACAATATACATCATATAACACATGAATGGGAAAAGACATAGAACTCTTTATTAATAGAAGGAAAGATTACAACCCATGTAGATGCATGTCTGATTCAGTGTTATCCTTCCAGCGTCAAACCCTTCTCTCCTCATGAAACAACAATTTGACATGATAACATTACTCTCTCTACTAATCTCATTCAAACAACATTTCCTTAGCTCAAGAAGTTCCAACCTCCCCAAGCCTTTGAATGCTTGGTCCATTTATAGCTGAATGGAGGAGGTTAGGCCATTAATGGCCCGCATGAATGCTTTTCCATAATTGGGAAGTGTTTCCATGGAGTAAGGGATAATGGATTAAGGTTCATTCATCCTCTTCCTCATCCAAAAGCAAGCTCCAATCCATCTAGAAACTTCCAGAAGGATCCATTGTATGAGGAATCCAATGGATTCATTTCAAAAATTCGATCGATCTCGCTCATCGCAGGCAGAAAAAAGGCTAGGTGCGATGCATAGCACCCAGACAGTGCAGTCCCTGTAATGCATTGCAACCTAATAAAGAGCCATTTGCATTGATCTCTCTAGGGGAATTTTTTGGATGAATGGTGACATGAAACTCTTGGGAGGCAAGCATGATGTAGGTTAACTTCATTAGGGAATGAAAACAACTGAATTAGGGGTTGATGGACCCTAATAATATGGATTTAGAAGTTGGGGTTGATGTGCCCAAATTTTCCTGTAACAGTTGCCCCCTAAAGCATGAAGTCGAAAATAACCATGTCGAGTGAGATGATTTACCACTTGGAGAGAAGGTTTCGAAGCAAAAGGTGACCTGCATCAGTTACAATACATAATCATGATACTTTGATTTTTTCTCATAATCTAGTGGAGGGAAGGCATACCCATGCTGAGCTTTATAAACTTTCATTACATGTACAAATATAGTCGTCTACAGATGTAGACCCATGAATGGATGACCGTGAATGTAAGGCCATTGTACATTTTTTTTTTCTAGGTAAAACTATTATATTGAAAATAAGCAAAATAATAATACATCGAGGCTTCGGCCTCTGCGGTGTGTAACAACATTATGTCATAATGTCAAAAAAGAAACTCGACTGCTCTTCGAGGGGAAACCAGTCCGAGTGAGATTACAACAAAAAACCCACACAGGGGTCCTATTTCAAAATCAATTAAAACATACCAAAAGGTTTGAAAAAATAGGAGTAAAAACCTCAAACAACAAGCTTGTAAAACCTCCGTTGATCTGTAAGGCGACACCTGGCGACTAGACATATGGGTTGGGCACTCTAACCATGCAAGGGACCACCTCGATGTCGTATGGGTTGGGCTCTTCCACTATGCGACACACGTACTCCTCCTCTGCCGACGTGTCGTGCGGGATGCCACTTGTTGTTTGAATGCCTATTGAGCTGCCCTCCACTGCATGCATGACTGATGTGTCGTTCAGGGTGCCACTAGCAGCCTTCGTGCCACCCGCTCTGCCCTCAGCTACATGCTCACTTCTAGCCAGCTCCTTGCCATGCAGAATTTCAATTTTCCCTGCCTTCTGCCGCTTTCCTGGTTTATTGTCATCCCTGTTCCTCTTAGCTGCCTTATGCTTTGTGCCTCTATTCCTTTTCCCTGGTCTACAGTTGGAGGGCTGAACATCCTGCTTAGCCTGCGAACTAGTATCCTCACTAAAGGTTATGTTAACCATGGCTAAGATTTCTGGCCAAATCAATGAACTCTGGAAGCAAAATTGGGTGGTATGGTGAGAGGGGTGAGGGAGGGTGAGGGAATTCTCTGTTTGGGTAGTTGCATTTGCGCTTTGGATGCCATGGGCTTGTGACTTCCCTCTACCACTGCGCGTATTAGGGTATCTTCTGGAGAAGGGACCACGAGAATGAGTGATGGAGAATGGAGTAGCAGAATCAGGGCTGGGCGTTGCAGTGGGGAGGGGGGGGGTATGCTTCTGCCTCAACTACCCCCGCGTCTGCAACATATGCGATGTCAAATGCGCACCATGACTGTGATGATTTTAGGAATTGCAGGTGAGGAGGCAGAGGTATCTTGGGGATTGAATTGGTTATGTTGAGGAAGAACAGAGGAATTTTGAGTGTGATTTAGCACACAGTGTGTTGCTTGGGATAAATGGAAGCCATTTCCCAAGTCGACACAGCTGACTATCCAACACCTCCTGCTAGTGATGGTGCATGAGCTTGGCTCCGCTCTGTGAGGGGGACAAGAACAATTTAGCAAGGGAGGGATGAATGAAATGTGGCTTGCTTTCGCCATTGCCTTATGCTTGCTACGTATGTCTCGATTGAAGCATCAGAGTAAATGTGCTTGCAGGTTGACTGGAATTTGCCATAAATTGGCATGGGGAGGGACGCGGGTGGCCATGTGGCCATGCCGCCCACCGTCCTTCAATCCAATTGCTATTAATTGCATCATCATCACCCGCATCCGGTTGTGCTTCTTCACTCTGAACCAATTCATTGTAATCCTTTATCTGGGATGCATTGGCAATAGTGTTAAGAGAGCCAGTATGTAGAGTCCGGCCACTGTCAACCCTTATATTAGTTAGGAGATCAACCACTTTGTTGCCATCTCTATGGATGTCTGCTCTACTGGTGGAGAGCCATTGTTCAATGAGCTCTAATATTTCCGCCAATCTCCAGCCGCTAACCACTTTGAATGACGGGGTCCCCTGTAGAATTTGATTAACCATGTTAATGAGAATCTGAGAGTCGCCTTCAATTAATAGGGGGAAGAAACTGTGAAGTTGAGCTAGAAGAATCCCCTACCATGGCCCTTCTAATTCGGCCGAATTGTTTGTATCCCAACCAATTGAGCCTAGGAAAGTTAGAAGAGGTTTGCCTTTATGATCCCTAAATGCTCCGCCGTATCCTGCTTTGCCTGGATTGCCTTTGGATGCTCCATCGAAATTTAATTGTATCATATTATTGGGCAGAGGGAGCTAGTTGTTTGGTATTTTGTTGTGTGAAGAGAATTTACTATGATTTGCCTATACCTGGTTCAACTGAAGATTCTAGTTTTCCCATATATTTTTCTCCTGTGGAGGGGAAGGAAAGTCCTCTTCATACCAAGTTTAGAGCATTAATGTTTCTTGAAGGTTTTGGCAAACATTGTTCTATAGGACTTCTAAAGGTGTGGATTGGTCTTTGAAGATGCGACAGTTTCTTTCTTTCCATATTGTCCACATGAGAAGACCTAGGATGATTTTCCATAAAGAGTTTAACAATTTACTCTTATATGGATTGATTGCCCAAATACGTATTGTGTTGGTAATATCCTCTTTAATTCTTCCTTCTTTTTGGCATTTAAAACTTGCTTTTTCCTAGAGTCTGTTTGCCAAAGGGCAGGAGTTCGTGAGATGCAGAGTGGTTTCTTCCTGTTGTTTACAATTGGGACAAATGGAGGGCCCGTGAAAGCTTCTTTTCCACAAATTGTCCCAAGTGAGTATTTTGTTTTGACATAACAACCAGAGGAAAGTGGAAACTTTTGGCCAAATTTTGGGGGCCCAAACTTTGTTCCAAAGAGGATCCTTGACTGTGTGATTCCTTATTATTAGGTTGTATGCCTCTTGGGTGGTGAAAGTTCCTCATGCATTGTAACCCCATCTTATTATATCCTTCTAATCAGAGAAACGAATTTTCCTATTAAGAAGCTCTGCCTCCAAATTTTTTTGAATGGACTCTGTGCCTTGCCTGATGATGTGGTTTGAGTTTATCCATTGTTTATATCCTTGTGTGAGAGTAGGCAACCAGTGCTGGCTAACCTTGTCCATCTGATACTCTTCCCATTCCTGTATTTGGTGGGGTTTGCTGAGGTCCCTCATCTTGGGTCTTTGCTGCCATGAGTCATCCCAAAAACATGCATTATTGCCATCCATTATTTCCCAGAAGCTGTGTTGTTGGATTATATCTTTGTGTTGATTAGCTGTGTTCTAGATTAAGGATGCTTTGTCTACTTCTGTGAGTCGGATTAGATCATCTATTGGTTGGTTGTTTGCATATTTGGCTGTCCAGAGGATGGCCCAGGGAGTATGCGGCGCTGAGATCCATTTCCACCAAAGACGTGCCCCCATGACTACATTACTGTGCTGACGATCACGAAGCCTAGTGCCCCCTGAAATTTTTGGAAGGCAGACCGCAACCCATTTCACTAGTGCCCATTTTCTATTTTGTCCCGATGTTCCCCACAGAAAATTCCTCTGAAGATTTTTTATTTTCTTGAGTACCCATTTTGGCACCGCCAGTACTAAAAAAAGATAAAGAGGCATGGATTGCAGGACAAATTTCATTAACACTAGATGACTGGCCATATTGAGGGCTCTATAAGTCCAAGAGGAAAGGCGAGCTTCCAATTTCTCCAAGAGTAGTTGCCAGGTAGAGTGCTTTAAAGTAGAGTCAGTCATAAGTGCACCCAGATATTTAGAGGGGAGATTGGCTACCGTGAATCCAAAAATACGGGCTATGGAAGACTGAGTAATAGCAAGGATATGGAAGAAAAAGAATTGGGACTTAGCCTTATTAATGCTCACACCAAAGGCATCTGAGAACTCATTGAGGTCTTCCTGAACCGAGGGATGGCCAAACAACATGTTATCATCCACAAATTGTTGGTGGGTAAAAGTAAAGGTGTTGGGAAAGGAGAGGCCTCTGAGCTGCTGGGATTGAAGAGCTTTTTAAATAATTCATCCAAGCCCTTCCACCATTAAAACGAATAGAAAGAGAGAAAGAGGATCTCCTTGTTTGATTCCTCTAGAAGGATGGAAGGGGATGGAAGGGATGCCTTTGACCAGAGTGGAGAAGAAAGTGGAGGTTATAAGACTCATAACCCATCTAACCCAGGGAGGGGAGAAGCCAAAGGCAATCAACATCTTTTGAATGTAAGTCCAGCTTAAATTATCAAAAGCTTTAGAGAGGTCAATTTTTAGAATCATACCTACTTTTTTGAGCTGCTTTAGGGAGTGTATAATCTCGTGAGTGAGAATGAAGCCATCCGTGATTTGCCGACCTTCCACATATCTCGATTGCTCTGGCGAGATAAGTAATGGTAGTAGCGGCTTCAGTCGAGAGGCAATAACTTTGGAAATTATTTTGTAAGTGACATTGCAGAGTGCAATAGGCCTGAATTTGTCAGGAGTCAGAGATTGCACTTCCTTGGGGATGAGGGCAAAAAAGGTTGCATTCAGAGAGGGAAGCATCCATCGATTAGTCGTGGATTCCTCAACAACCTGCTAGACCTCCTCTTTAATTAGATCCCAAAAGTTGTGAAAGAAATTTGATGGAAAACCATCAGGGCCAGGCACGTTTCCTTCTTTGAGTTGTCGCATAGCATTCTCCACTTCCTGTAAAGATATTGGCCGTAGGAGGAGCTGATTGTGTTCTTCTGTTATTATTTTTGGGATGTTCTTGATAATCTTCTCTATGGTTGGTTGTCTATCAACTTGTGGTTCTTAGTGCCCTTGTTTGAAGTAAGTAAGAAGCTCTTGTTCTGCATCCTCATGTTTTTCCAATCGTTCTCCTTGCTGATTCTGAATGTGAGTGATGTTGTTGTGCATTCTTCTCTGTATAGTAGTGAGATGAAAAAATTTTGTATTTCTTTCTCCTTCCTTAAGCCATCTAACTCTTGATTTTTGTTTCCAAAGTATTTCTTCTTGCTTTTCTCTTTCTGCTATTTGTGTCTGGAGGAGTTTTTCCTGCTCTGAGAGTGCTTCGGATCTCCCCTCAGTAATGATCGTCTGCTGGATTCTTTTCATTTCATAATCTAGAGTGTTCTGAGCTTGGAAGATATTGCCAAAGGTCAGTTGATTCCATTGCTTGATATTTTTTTTAAGATTTTTGAGTTTTTGTTGGAATTGTTATATTTTTGAGTCGTCCAGGGGTTTGAAGCTTTTCCAGACTGCATTTATCAGATTGTTGAAGTTTGGATGCGTCAACCAGAATGATTCAAAGCGAAAGGGCCGTTGTGTGGTGCTCCCAGGTCTTTGCCATTGGAGCGAGATAGGCTAGTGATCTGATCTTGTGAGAGGTAAGATCGAGGCCGAAAGATCTCCTCGAAGATGGATGGCATTGTCTGATAGAAAAAATCTATCCAGTCGAGAGGCAATTTGATGTGTGCCAACTCTTTTGTTATTCCAAGTATAGATTCCATTATTGAATGGCATATCTATAAGCCAGTTGTTTTGGATGAAATTTTTTAAATGGATACTTTCACTATCCAGTTTATTCCTGCCTCCACTTTTTTCTTCCAGCTTAGTAATCATATTGAAGTCTCCTCCTGTGATCCAGAGTGGATGTGTTCTGGTGGATTTGATTAGAGATAAAGTATTCAAAATGTCTATCTTATGCATTGCATCCCAAGGGAAGTAGACATTGGTTAGGTGACCATGCACATTTGTCCCTATGATATGAAAGGTGGCTTGAATGAAGTGCTTACTCGCATGGATATTAGTAAGCGTGATAGCTCGTTCGTCCCAGACTATTGCTAGACCTCCTGAAGCTCCTAAGGCATCCACTGCTACTGCTTGACTGCCGGGCCATGCTTTTGCAAGGGTTTGACCAAGTGTTGTAGAGTTACATTTTGTTTCTTGCATGAAGAAGACTTGGGGTTTCTCCTGCTGAATCATGTTTTTTATCATTCAGTATTTCCCAAGGCTATTTAGCCCTCTTATATTCCATGAAGTGAGCTTCATGATTCATTGTTGGGTAGGGGACTGTAATACTTTGTAAGCTTGGAATATCTTCCTGATTCCACCAGCATTTCCCCAATGCGAATGGTTCTTTGGAGCTATGTTTTTCTCCCCCATTTTTTATTGTCTTTAGGAATGTTTTTGCCATCCCATTGACTTCCAGGCTGAATGCCTAGGGTTCTTTGCTGTTGTGCTCTAGAAAGGATGACTTCCAAGTTTTCCAGCTGTCTTTCTGGGATCTTGTCAAATTCTTTTTTCCTGCAAGCTTGTTCTAATTCAAATATGTCTAGATCTCCTATATCTATGCTTTCAGGTTCTTCTTCCATGTGCTGGGCCTTGCTCCTTTCCTCTACGGTCTCTGTTATAACGGTGGTTTCTTGCTGCAAAATGTCTACCTCCATGCCATGAGATTTCCATATCGGCATCAGACTGGGTTAGGAGGTGGTAAGATCTATGGATTGCATATGCTTTTGGAATTGCTTTAAGCCGGTGGGAATGAATTGAGATGATGCCTTGGGAGACTCCTTGGAGTGTAAGGGGATCTCATTGGTATTCGATTCTGGCTGGGCTAAGATCTCAAAGCTATTACTGGTGGATAGAATTGAAGTGTTGGTGGAAGGCTTTTTAGGGTTTGATGCAGTTTTTTGTGGTTCTTTTTGCGGTTGTTGACCTTGGTGAATCCGTCAGAGTTAGGATTTTCTGAGGAGGTAGAAGTCGGGGGTTTCAGATTTAATGGGCAGTCACGAAAGAGATGGCCAAGGGTATGACCTTTTCTGCATCGAAATGGGACATGTTCATAATCTATTGACTGAATCCATTCAAAATCATCATGATATAAACTTACCACATCTAGGAGTGCTTTGCTTAGATGCAAATAAACGCAGATGCAGGCATAGGAAGTGTATCTTCTGTGTTTTATCTCCTCTGCAATTTTGATGAACTCCCCTAGTCCATTTCCAATATCTTGCAGTGAGTCTTCATCCCTAGTACTCCAATGGAAGGGAATAGAGACGGATCCAAACTAGTGCCCAACTTAGATCTTCTTTGTCCAGGTTGAATCTTTCAATCCAGTCTCTCAGGTAAAGACCGACTGCATTAAAGAAGTATGGTCCTCCATCAAGGACCCTGTTTCGATCTTCTATACAGTTGAAGATTGCCGTGAAAAAACCCTTTGGTCCCAGCTGCAAGGTAATGCGCCCTTTTGGTTTCCATTTGGCTATGATCCATCCATGCAAAGCTTTCTCTGTAGGCCATAAGCTAATAAGTTTCCCTATTAATGCATGATCCTTCATGTACTAGATTTGGGAATTAATTCTTTGACTTGGGAGCTCAATCTTAGGTATTTCAGCTGCAACAAGTTTACAGGTAGCCGATGTTGCTTTGGGAGGTGCATTTCTTTCTGTATTTTCTGTTTGTATACAAGGAATCATTCTCGCCTCTTCCTGGGGATTTTTCCCGTCATCTTCCATGTGCATCTGAATATTTTCTTGATCATTGGGGGGAGATGTCGTGTCCTCCCCCTGGAGGTTGTCCATGATTTGTGCGCTATTCTTTGTCTTGTATTGTTGTTCGTATTACTGGAGAGTTGTTACAGTGGCGCCGTGGTCTATGCAGGTCTGTCGTTGCAGGGTCTGACACAAACCCTAAACCTCCATCGTTTCTCGAATGATGTATATAAGGCCATTGTACATTTGATATAGTACTCCTGAAAAATATATCACAACCCGAATGGATGAAAATAGATCCGAGGTCTTCAATCTCGTTCAATCTTTCACTCAAGTACAAGTCTAACCATGTGAATAGATGAACTGAAGTCGAGCATGGAGAGACATCGTCTAATTACCAACCAATGATGTAAGTCGTAACAGACGTGAGAGGAATCACCGATAATGATAATGACCCTCAAGGTACTGCAATACATCTTGCATGGTGTGAATAAATGATTTGATGTCGAACACCATACAAAGTCTTTCGATCGAAGGCCAGTGATGTCAACCTATCATCGGAAGTGAGAAACCTGTCATTGATGTATGCAAGCCTCAAGGCACTGGAGGAGTGATTCTAAGTCAACTTCTTGGATGATGTGCTGATGTTGACAAGAAGCGACTCGTCGCAGGAGGGTGTTGATGTATCCCACATCAACGACACGAAATGAGGTAAATTAATTTTTAGATGAAACATCGACTGATGAAACAAGGTTTAGGAATGGCAAGCATGAAAATGAAGGTTTATTGTATTGTAAAGGATGAAGTTTTGAACTAAATGACTTCTCTTGAACATATCGACGACACTGAAGTGAATTGGTAGCATTGACCCAAAACAAAGTGATGGATGGTATGATATACCAATGGTGTGATAACCATCAAGCTGAATGACCCAACCCACATAGCCATGGTGATGAGGTGAAAGTGTCATGTTCAAGAGCGACCTGCTACCATAAAGTGTTACTAGATTTTTCCCATTTTCCCTAGTCATTTCTGACCAGTACCTCTTTATTTTTAATCAATCTTGAGGAGGATAACATATGCTTGTTGTATAATTCCACCCTTCGGGTGAATCCATCGCTATTTGATGTTTTAACGAGTCTAGAGAAGGTGAAACTCGGTCTTATCTAGATGGACAGGTTTGTCGCTATTTAATGTTTTAACAAGTTTAACGACAAAGATAACTCGGTCCTTTTCACATTTAGCGAGTCTGAAAAGGGACTGAAAGGAAACTCCAAAAGTTATTTTTCGTAAATTTGTCTCTCAAGTCCGCAAAAGCATAAAACAATACAAGAGAGAACTTATTGATCATGTTTGACCAACGAGTACCTTTTTCATAGTTAATCTATCTTAGCTTGAAGAAGGGGTAAAACTATATTGAGTAGATATTGATTCTAATCCGTTAACGAGCTAGAAATGAAAAACACTCAATAATCTTTTCATATTTAGAGAGTTCGAAAAGAGCTTAAAGAGGACTCCAATTTGAGGAACGAGTGGTGTCTAGGATAGAAACTAGTTCCGGTGATGTTGGAACTTCTCAAAACATGTTGATTTATGTGAAGAGGTTGGCTAATAAGACCACTCATTGCAACTGTCCCTCAAAAAAGGGTAAAACAACCAAGTGAAAGCGTATGATCGGCCAAAGAGATTGTGGCGATGGGATGAAAACAACCAAGGCTTATCTGACGAAAGAGGCTGATAGAATGGCAATCACGAGAGTTAAACTGGAAATGGGTTCATTTTTAGACAAGCTTGAACCATAATGAACTATGCTTGGATTCAATTTCATGTTTACACAAGCTTGAAACGACAAACTATGCTTGGGTTCAGTTTCATGTTTACACAAGCTTAAAACGACAAAATATGCTTGGATTTAGTTTCATTTTTACACAAGCTTAAAATGAAAAACTATGCTTGAATTGGCTTACATGCCCCCAGTATGATGAAAAGGAGAGTCTCCGGCAACTAGATGGAAGTCGCTGCGGTGAAGTAGGACGATTATCCAACACCTTTTTGGCTTCATCCAGATAGACAAAGGTGAAGCACGACGGTTATCCAACACCTTTTTGGCTTCGTCCAGATAGACAAAGGTGAATGGGGTGATTCCCTTCACATAACCTACAGGGAAACTTAACTTTTCCATTAGGTGCATGCCCCCCAAGATTCATTACATTCACCTAAGTAGACTACTCAAGGCTATCAAGTGGATGGAATGAAGGTTCTCTTACGAGATCAAGTGAAAGTCTCGACTTGGATTTTATGAGATCTAATCAAAGACTCGATTTGGAACTTTGCTCCAGGGGACCTTGTTTCATTTTTTAATGAACTTGACACAAGGCAAGGAACTCTGCTCAGATTCCTTGTTTCATTTTTTAACGAGCTTGACACAAGACAAGGAACTGTGCTCATGGACCTGTTTCATTTTTTAACGAGGTTGACCTAGTAAAAGAACTATCCTCATACTCCTTGTTTCATTTTTTAACAAGGTTGACACAAGACAAGGAACTATCCTTATATCCTTGGTTTCATTTTTTAACGAGGTTGACACAAGACAAGGAATTATCCTCAAACTCCTTGTTTCATTTTTTAACGAGATTGACACAAGACAATGAACTATCCTCATAGGCCTGTTTCATTTTTTAATGAGGTTGACACAGTAAAAAAACTATCCTCGAACCTTTTTCATTTTTTAAAGAGGTTGACGCAAGACAAGGAACTATCCTCGGACCCTTGTTTCATTTTTTAACAAGGTTGACACAGTAAAAGAACCATCCTCATATTCCTTGTTTCATTTTTTAATGAGGTTGACACAAGACAACGAACTATCCTCATACCCTTGTTTCATTTTTTAATGAGGTCGACACAAGACAACGAACTATCCTCAGACCCTTGTTTCATTTTTTAACGAGGTTGACACAAGACAAGGAATTATCCTCGGATTCAATCACAACTCATAAGTGGTCATGAAGGATAGATCTGGTTCCAATGCCCCTAATACATGATGTACAACATCACTGAATTGATCGTCAGTTGATGTAGGTATGGAACAAGTTCCCACATAATTAACCCGTGGCGGGGATGATACCATTGGTACAAAAGGACAATTTAGGGAAGATGGTTGACTAGGAGCCATATTTGGACTAGGAAATGAAATCTGGTCAACAGTGACAATCCTACCTTCATGCGGGAAACAAATCACGCGAACGAGTGTTGAAACAATATCACCCATATCATAAACATAGTCGCACCCAAGTAGTAAGTTATAATCTAAAGGTCCTAGGACTACCATCACGTTCAGATAAACGATTTTTCCTCCCAAAGTAATGGCTAACCGAGGGAGGATCCCTAATGGTCGACTGGTTCCTCTGTTAGAAGCCAACAAATTCTGGGTAACTGGCACAAGTGGCGGCGAACCGAGCACTTGCCAAGAAGTTGAGGAAAGGATACCCATAGACGCACCTTCATCTATAATAGTGCCAGATAAAATCATATTACAAACTTGTACTATGATATGGAAAGGCACATAAGAAGGAAGGCAGAATCTTGCCAGTCGATTCCAATCAAAGGAAGTGACTAGACTACTTGGAGGGGGTACCGTAGAAATTGGATAATTAACCCCTTGAGTTACAAGAGCAGGAGGATTTTCCTCCTGTCTTGATGGAAAAGGCAGATTTCCCCCAAGCTCATTAGAATCTGAAGAAATGAAAAGAACCTAAGTGGTATCATTTTCACTCTCTTCGGGAAAGGTATGATTAGTTGAAGATGAAATCGGGTCAACTGTTACATCGACCTGTTGATTTGGGTCGAGTATAGACTCATAGGATTCACTTTTAGAGAGAGTGGGTTTGATCGACAGTTGATTTGAGTCAGTCAATTCATCAACTAGTGAAGGATTAAGGGATAGTTTCTTGTAACCAAATGGAAGTCGCTGCAGTGAATTAGGACGGTTATCCAACACTTTTTTGGCTTCATCCAGATAGGAATAAAGGTGAATGGGGTGATTCCCTTCACATAACCTACATGGAAACTTAAATTTTCCCTTCTTTCCATGATCTTTGCTACCACTAGTTGATGGTGTGTCACCAACATGATCTCCAAAAGTTGATGACACGGGAAGACCATTCTTCTAAGATCTGAGGAATATCAGGACAACTTCGAAGAAGATGGTCTCCTACACAAAGTTTGCATGGATATCGAACTTTGTGAGGCTTGATGGATGGTTTCTCATATGATGTCACATTCAAAGCAATGGTTGCTTGGTTGCCCCTCTGTTGAATTTGCTTCTTCTTCTTCTTCTTCCCTTTCTTCTTCTTCTTAGCCACTTGGTTACTAGTACCAATACTTTCACCAGGCAAAGAGGAAGAAGGAGAGGAGGAAACAACCAAGGAAGAAGGCAAAGGGTCGACCTTTGGATCAACTGGAGGTTGATTTTCTCCAGTTGGAGGTGTACTCGATTGCAGAGAAATCACGACATTTTGAACCAACGAGGTTGAAAACAACCATACTGGCAAGCCAACGTAAATCCCGGAAGGGGCAATGTAGCCATATATGGAGCACCAATATTTCCAAATGGAGGAAAAGGACTAGGATTTCCACCAAAAGGAATTCCTTGATTGGTTGACTCCGGATTTGTTGCCATAAGTTTCAACCTAAGATCAACTTAAGGAGTGAGCATGGAGGATGTTATCCGCGGTCAATTAATTTTTACGACACTGGAACACAACTTTTCTTTTTCATTTTTAAAGAGTCGAGAAAAAGCAAAAGATGACTCTAGTCACCTTCGATGTTTAATGAGCCTGAAGGGACAAGTGCTTAGATGATCCTTTTACTTTTAAAGAGTCGAAAAGGAATGAAAGTGAATGCTCTGGAGATTTTAGACAAGAGGGTTTACCAAACTAATCTCAAAACTGCAATGTACACCTTGGTAATAAATGAAAGAGAAATTACCAAGGATTTACCGTACGACAGTCAGTCTTCCTGAATACTGTGTTTTTGTGCATTGTGATTGGTAAGGTGGCAGACTCGACTTCCTAGGGATAAAGGATTTCAACCTATTGGAGTCTCCCACTATATACTCGATGGTACAGGGAGCACAAGTCCATACTAGTATTTATCGAATCAGAGAGGAGGACTCACTCAACCTCAATGAAAAAGATAGCCACTAGGTTTTAAGACGTCAGAACACGTCTCTAGCCTAGACACCTCTAGATGTTTGCACTAAATTCCAATGCATTATTAGGTTAATTGATGTAAATTTTAGGTTGATCTTGCTTAAAATTTGCCTTTGGGTTTCACCACGAGATGTTTTTCGAAATTCCTAAGAATGCAACTGGAATGAGAAGCGCTCTTTCCATTTGTTTTCAACAATGAAAATCCTAGCTACAAGGGATAGAGCAAACAAGTACTTTTTGGATCAAACAATCAAAGAGCACAAACTAGATGCAATTCCCTAAACCATTCCTTTCAAGCATTCACAAACTTTAATATGCACAATGCATGTTTTTCTTTTCAGTTCTCTTAATGTGAATGATGCAATAAGAAAAACTAATGCACAAATGATTCAAAAACTTTTTTCACAAAAATTCGATTTATGACAATTTATCTTAAAGGGAAAGGAAGACTAAATGACACTTTCAACTTTAAAGAAACGAAGATTTTCGACACTTTAAATGAAAATATGAATCAAATGCACAAATAGATCAATCGATTATTTATGAAGGAAGACTTTACGACACTTCGTTATTCAAAGAAAATGATGACTTTACGACACTTTTTTATCGACAAAAATAATCAATCAAAAACTTACTTTGACTATAGAATGATAATGATAAATAAAACATTAAAGAAATAGTAATCAATCCAATCAAAGTAGGGCTGGATGGCTAAGGAGATGAGAAGATTGTTTTCAGAGATAAGACATCATTGATATTCAACAAGCAAGCAATTAGAAGAATCTTGGCAAAAATTCAATCCAAAGGTGGGAAATTAACCTAAGGTTGATCAGTGCAGCTCAAAGAGGGGCTAACTACACTGCATAGCACTATCTCTCACTAAAAACTGTGCTAATTTCAATGAATTGAAAATTGATCAGTGCAGATCAAAGAGGGCCAGTCTGCATTGATCATCGCAAGCCAAAGAGGGAAAAACTACATTGATTAAAATATTCATTTGTTAATCAGCACAGGTCAAAGAAGGCCTAAGTGCAATGCATAGCACTGTCTCTAAGGCTAGCCTGCACTGATTCCTGTGCGGCCGCTCAAAAGTCATCTAACCTCAATTTTGACCAAAATTCAATGCAAAAGGCTGAATCACAACAAGTAAAGTATGTCAAGGTGTCTTAAGAGATTGATAAGCTACTATAAGGGATAGGATCGATCCCCAGCGAAGTTGCCATTTTGTTATGGGCAAATTTAGTGTTCTTCAAACGCCTAACCCTCTAGACCTAGTAGCTAGTCTAGAAACAACAACCAAAGTAATTCCAATGCTTTTCCTATAGCTAATAGATAAAAGAAAGAGGAACAAAATAACTAACCTTTATCTCTCGCTCGATCCCTCTTCCCTTTGTCCACTTTCACCACTCCCTCCCGTACTTAATTCACTTGGAAGGTACCTACACACAAGTCGAGACAAAAAACCATCAAAGCATACCTATAGATCTGTTAAGTAAACATATTATAGAATCAAAAGTACAATATACATCATATAACACATGAATGGGAAAAAGCATAGAACTCTTTATTAATAGAAGGAAAGATTACAACCTATGTAGATGCATGTTCGATTCAATGTCATCCTTCCAGCTTCAAACCCTTCTCTCCTCATGAAACAACAATTTGACATGATAACATTACTCTCTCTACTAATCTCATTCAAACAACATTTCCTTAGCTCAAGAAGTTCCAACCTCCCCAAGCCTTTGAATGCTTGGTCCATTTATAGCTGAATGGAGGAGGTTAGGCCATTAATGGCCCTCATGAATGCTTTGCCATAATTGGGAAGTGGTTCCATGGAGGAAGGGATAATGGATTAAGGTTCATTCATCCTCTTCCTCATCCAAAAGCGAGCTCCAATCCATCTAGAAACTTCCAGAAGGATCCATTGGATGAGGAATCCGAAGGATTCATTTCAAAAATTCGATGGATCTCGCTCATCGTAGGCAGAACAAAGGCTAGGTGCGATGCATAGCACCCAGACAGTGTAGTCCCTGCAATGCATTGAAACCTGATAAAGAGCCATCTGCGCTGATCTCTCTAGGGGCATTTTTTGGATGAATGGTGACATGAAACTCTTGGGAGGCAAGCATGATGTAGGTTAACGTCAGTAGGGAATGTAAACAATTGAATTAGGGGTTGATGGACCCTAATAATATGGATCTGGAAGTCGAGGTTGATGTGCCCAAATTTTCCTGTAACAATTTGTTCTATGTGTGGGAAGATCAAGGAGGATGTGCTACACCTCTTTCTGATCTATTCTTTTGTTGTTGAGGTTGGAAGTAAGTGTCCCTTTACTTTAACCAGAGTTCATTAGTGGTTAGAAACTCAATTAGTGATTGCCTATCTTTCTGGTTCGAGCAACATCATGAGTATGGTTTTCTTCCCCCGTGTATCCTCTGAGGCATTTCGAGGAACATAAATGCTTGTGTTTTCCAAGAGTCAGTTTCGGATGTGAGTCTTACCTACATTAGAATTCATGCCTTCTTTTGAGAAATAGACCCCTAGCACCCCAAGCAAACCTCGTGAACCTGTTTTAGGCTTGATATTGGAATGTCTTCCCTTGTTTCCTTTTTTGATGGAGCTTCATAGGATGATCAGTGTGGTTGCGAAGTTTTCATTGTCCTAGATCAAGGGTTTTCCTATCATTTCTCCTGGTTCGACCAAGTTGGTTCTAATTGCAGGGCAAAATTGTTGGCATTGTGGGGTGCTCTCTGTTGTGCTTCTTGGCTGGACATTGAGGAAGTTGACATCTATGGAGTCTCCCATATTGTCATCAACTGTGCCAAGGGAGTTTCTTCCTTTTGTACTTGTCATCTTCACCATTGGATGTTGCTTATTCGCGATTTGAAGATGTCCTTCAAGAGAATTTCCTTACATATTTTCCATGAGCAAAATTTTGTGGCATACCTCATGTCCAAGCAAGGATGCTCTTTGGCTCCTAGATATGTTCAATATAAGTTGTTGATTGATGATTCTGTGAGCCATGTTGGGTTTTTCTCCCTCTGACTGGAGGAGTTTGAGTTTGTTGTTTTTTTTTCCTTTTCCTGTATGACTATAGTATGTAGTCTGTTGAGTTGTTTATCAACGTTACTTACAAGGGTCCTCTATTTTATCTCAATCAGGTTGTTATGTTGTTTTTCTATTGTTGTATCTTAACTGTAATCATGGGGAAGCCTATGATCCCTAGTATATCTATGTAAATTGTGCTAATGTACTGCTTTTTAATAATAAAAAAATGCACTATTTTTTCTTTGTGAAAAAAATACAAAAAAAACAAAACTAATGAATAAGTTCAACCATTTGTATCCGTGGCTAAATGCCAATGTATATCGTTAATAAATAGTAATTATAAAAAAAAAAAATTCAAATTGAAGAATAATGTAATTATAGAAAGAAATATCAAATTAAAAAATAATAAAAACCATCTAAAATTCATATATTTCAAGTTAACTAATTATCTTATAAAATTATGAAACTTAAAATTACAAATCTCTATAAAATTATAATTAAAATGTTTTATAATTTATAGTATTTTAAAATCTGTATCTATATTACTAATCTCAATCCTAAACTTAAAATAGAAAACTACATTAATCATCTTAAAGGTGCAAATCTCTTTATCATCTACACTATATAATCATAAATCCTTATCACCGGAAATTAAGAATATCAATTCCAAAATATAATAAACTATGTAGAGTAGGGAATTCAAAAAGGAATTTATATGACATCTCTATATTGAGGGAGCTTCGTGAGCATAAAAAGGGTCAAGGGTTTACCTTGTTTGACATTAAATATAGTAAAATACTACCTCTACTATCTAAAGCCCTAGTGAATGAAATTTTGATTGTTCCAAGAAAAATATTTCTAAGTGTTTAGCCAAAATCGAAGTGATTATGTTATATTATTCGACTTGTTTAGTTATCATGTTCTTTTCAAACCTATGAAGTATTTTGAAAAATATTAATAAAGATAGGACCATTTTCAATAACCAAAACATTTTTACACTGACTTCCATTTAAAATATCTATGTGATTTAAAATATTTATGTGATTTGGATTATTAATAGTTTAAGAAAAATAAATAAATTTAATTTTAAAATTAAATATTAATTAATTAAAATTAATATAATTATATAATTAAATGGTTGATAAATACTAATAAATATAAATTATTTTATGATATATTTAATTTTTTTTGTAAGTCTAAATGTTTTTATTAATTCAAGACACGTTGGCTATATTTTTGTAAATTTCTTGCTTCTTACACTTAAAACATTTGTTGACTACGAAAACGAAACCAAAACATATGTCAAAATCCTAATACAACAGACACATGAAAAGATTAAGAGGCTAGTATGACTAGGAAGGGCAAGAGGTTAGTATGACTAGGAAACTGATAACACTAAGAAACAACCAATCATCATGACCAAGAAATCATAACCCCAAGAAACAACTTATTATCATCCAAAATCGGAGGAATGAACAAGAGCATGATTCTTAGGTACATTACCAAGCTAAGAGGGTGGGTTGAATGAGCAATGGACATAAATTCCCATGCGTGCAGACACACTTCCACACAATCTAGTTTTTCCAATCTAACATTATTAAAATTAAAAGAATAATAAAAACTAATTAAATTGTAACTTTATTTTAAATTATTATTATTATTTTTTTTTTGTGTAAATCAGCTTTTTATATTAAGACAACAGAACATATTTTACAAAAGGTCTGCTCGAGCAGACAAGAGCCTGAAGCACTACTTTGCAAACACAACAACTTGACCAAAGGGACCTCCTTCAGAGCCCCGAAGAAAACGGGCAGCCAGAAAGGATAGACTATCCAGCTCGGCCTCGAAGAGAAGACAAGAAGAGAGCAGTGCTAAGCAAGAAGTAACCAGAAGAACCGAGAAACAAGAGCACTACAAAGGATTCTACCCAACGTGCGTAGAATCATCTATTCGGCCTTTTTTTCCTTTCTTTTTACCAACTTTGACCCAACCAAGATGATTCTGCTGCGCTAGCTTGATTTGCAAACTGAGCTGGGTTGACGGAGAGATCTCCTTGTCTGAATCCGATGGAGAGGACTCAAGAGTTCTTTTCTGCGAGATAGGTGGGACCGTGGATTCCTCAGGACCAGTTGAGGGCAGGTCCTGTGCCAGCATTGCGTCCATACCTTCCTCATCCCCTTCCTCTTCATCTGAGCTGGAATCAAAATCATCCATAGGGGGTGGGTCAAAAGGTTTCCAATTTTTGGATTTCGGCTTAGGAATGGCATTCTTCTTTTGGCCAGGGATCGATGGACATGAGCTTTGAAGGTGCCCTATGAGATGGCAATTTCTGCAGCGGAACGCTGTGTTCTCGTAATCCAGGGTCTGAGTCCAGTGGAAGTCTCCAAATTTGAGAATAATCTGATCCGGTAGTCCTTTACTCATGTCTATTTCTGCACAGATTCTAGCGAAGGTGTATATGCCCTTTTCCCCTGTAGAGGTGTCTGTGGCTAGAAAGCGGCCTAGAGTATTGCCGATTCCTTCAAACACAGTAAAGTGCCATAAATGCGCCAGGAGATTAGGAAGTCTGACCCAGATGGGGAGTTTGGTGATGATAGCGAGGGATCAAAATCTGGGAACCAAGGGGTTAAGAATAAACCCGCTGAGTCCCAAAACCAAGGGCCTTCAGTTAATGCTTTTTGATAATCCTCACTGTCAGCAAACACTACAATGAAGAAACCTTTTGAGCAGAGAAGAACCTTGCAATTGTTGGTCCAGTTAGAGTGAATCCATTTGTAGAGATCTGCTGTGCGTGGCCATAGCCCATTGAACCTGCAAATAATGCCATACTCTGCATACATTTGGAACTGCCTATCCATCGAAGGATGCATTATTTCAATGGAGGGGGTTTTCTCCAGTTTGTCCACCAAAAAAGGTTTTGGAGCCTGAGCTGGTGGAGCGAAGTTCTTGGGTTTCTGAGCATGGACAACACCTTTGTATGAAAACGCTGCAGCTGAAGATGACTGTTCAACAGCTCCCCCTCTCAAACGAAGGGAAAAAATGATGGAGGCATTTCTTTGAATGTCGTAAAAATAAAGGGGAAAGAGATCCTCAAGCTGTTTACCTTTGAAGATGAGTTGTTGAGATGCAAAGGGAATCCCCATCCTAAATTCTAGGATTTTCTTGAGGTCCTGTACTAGATCCGAAGAGCTCACCCACTGAAGCAGAGTTTTGCCAGAGAGGAGCACGATTAGGATCTGGAACGATGCAGAGTGCTCTGGTTTCTGCTTTCCTCTACAAATCTGAGACGAGAGGACGTTGGTGCATGCACAGCTTGCTAAGGGCCCAACATGTGCCTGTTTCTTATTTCCCTTCGTTGGGCAGCACGCGATCTTAATCACTGGGTTTGGCTTGAATGGAGCCGGGGCCTCTCTGAAGCTTGCGGCGCCATTTTCTGCAGGGCCGAGCAGAGGCCAGACGACGGCTAAACACTGCATCTCACTACAGTTTCTCAGAGCCTCTCCAGAAAATCCATTCTGTGCATAGTTCGAGATCAGTCCCCTCCATGAGACCAACTCTCGGCGAGGCATTCCGTCAAACACTTGCCACGCATCCTCCCTGCTTTGGAATTTTGCATATGTTTTGAAAACAAGGTTTCCTAGAAAAGTTTTTGTTTCCAATCTGCAAATCCTAGAATATCGCAAGGACGTAGATTGTTCCAAAGAGAAAAATACATATACTGTAACCCAAATTCCCGCCCATAAACGGTTATGAGGATGTGGAACCGAACAGAGGGTAAACACAGACATTGAAAACAAAACCTCAATCAATGGAAGCCATTGCTTCACTGCTGTCAAGAAGTTGTATCCATTTGCGTCGTAGAATATGGCCCTATGGGGTTTTTGGGAAACACCTTCCCACGTGAAGCAGATCTGGAAAAAATCGTTGATTCCTAAAACTGCCCTCCCGCCATAAAAAACCTGCTTTGCAACTGAGCTGCGTGGATCCAGAATGGTGAACAGACCTGCATCATGACCGGAGCCTGGGAATCCAAACGCAGAAGAGTTGTGTCTTGCCCGCGCTGCGCCGTTCAGGGAAACTGTAGAACGCAGGGATAACCTAGCGGAGCATGCCATTTTTTCGAGACCCCTCAACGAAACTATGAGAGGCTTTTGGGGGATGATGTAATCCTTTATTAAATTATTATTATTAATTATAAAGAAATTAATATATAATTTAAATATATATACATTTAAAAAACATATGTGTTGGACACCCAGTCCTCTATGGGTTAGTGTGGAAGTGGAATAGACTAAGAAAGTCCAAGAGACCTTGGGATGTGGAACCCAACGGTCACACCATGTACTATAAATGTATATCATTTGTTAATAAAAAAAATATCTCATGTTTTAGCTTTCATACTTTTTCTTCCATGTGTGTGTTTAACATGGTATCAAAGTTGCAGGCGAATTTATGCCCTGCTCAAATTTGAGCCACTAGTTGTGGCCTCTTTGTGCATGTCAGTTCTACATTCCTACGGATAGAACTGTCATTATTGTGTGCATGTTGCAAATTGTCTGGCTGACCTCTCTTAGCTAGATTTGTGCTGGGTTCTCTATCCACTGTCTCAAATAACAAAAAAAGGCACCCGCACTCTTGATACATCTACCTTCTGCCAACACAAATTCCTGACTCTGAACAATGGTGATTCTCTGCACATGAATGAATGGCTCCCTCAGTGTTCGGTTATACACCACTGTTTGTTGTCTAAACGCTTGTGAAGGCTGCTCTTACGCTTGTGTTTAAACGCCCCTTCGTTCTGTGTCCATATGCCCCTCATACCTTGGCATCAAAGCATTTTGTTTCGACCATCCATCAAGCAAAACAAATGTAACCATAGTTCTAGAAGTTTCCTGCTTCCTCTAGAATTCCTTGTCAATTTTAACAAATCCTCCTACTTTCTCGCCACAAAGCTCGCAGTTATACAGTAACGAGTTTCACCGAAAATCATATTGATGTAATTGAAGTGGGTGTAGATGATCACCGGGAGCTCCATTAACTGCGTCGGGTGATGTTGCATAGGACTCGTGGAGGTTGAAGTTACATCGCGGTCAACAACAGCTGTATCTAAATCCATAGCCGAATTCCTTCCAACCGTCGCATTGGTATCAGAGCGACATAGTCAAGGAATAGTCGGTGCTTGCGATATAAATATGTGTTGTGTGTATTTGTGTTGAACTCTTTTTAAAAGGTTGAGTCTTGATGTCCGTGAGAAACTCATACCTTAGTAATGTTAGCTTGAATGTTAGATTGTGACTGAAAATTGTTACTCATTTTCTCAGTGCTAGAAGATTGAAGGACTTTGCATTGAATATGTTGGTCGAAATCGTTGTCATGGGGAACGCTAGTCTGAATTATGCATATTGTTGTATGTTGGAATACTGAATGAGGTGAAGAAATGAATGTTTCCTAATGTTGAGATGATCGACATATATATATATATATATATATATGCGTTGAACATGTTGTATTGCGTTTGGGTGGTTGGAGACTGGTGAGTGGTGCATTGAATCTTCATTTTCATGTAGTTTTGCATTATTTGAGGTCATGCCATACATTATATATGGAGACTGATCATGGTATGTAAATCCAAATTTATGTTGCATTAAGGGTTTTTTAAAAGGGTTGAATGGTTGCATACACAATCCAGTAAATAGAAAAATATCAACCTATTTTCTATTGATTTTTTGAGACTTGTCTCCTAACGGCTCCGAGTTAAGCCGTCGAACAGAAGCGAGGATCTACACTGCCGTGTTAAGATTTTATGCATTCAAAACACGTGGAATTGCATTGAATGTCCACTGTGAGAACTGGTTTTTGAATCATTGAAAAGACTGTGCATTGAGTATATGGTGGAAATCTTAACCATGTCGTGACTCTTGGTGCTGTGAGCTTGGAATGGTTGGAGTGTATGGGTTGTATGCGATGGAGGGAGCAACATCCTATTTGTGTATTATTGCTCTGCATCAAGCATTGAAAAGGCATTAATTCTAGTCATATTTCTACTACGTTAAGGCATTACATTGCAATATGGTGCATTGAAAAGTTTGAATCGGTTGAAGAATCGACGTAGAGATTGGTGCATTAAATTCCTAGTATGCATTGGTCCTGTCATCTTGTACGTTAAACTACTGGTATAATATTCTATTTATATATATTGTGTTTTTCCTCTAGTCATAAGTTGAAGATCACGGAGGCAGTTTGGGACAAATGTCTCCCCCATAATCACTAGAAATATGTTTCATTCCTTTTCACCTTCCCAGATTTTAATTGCAAAGACATTTGTCATTAGCTGCTCCCAGTGCATACCAACATTGTTGTTAGCGAATGAAATACTAGATTGAGCTTCAACAGATTGATGTACTGGAAGTTATTATAGAATGTTATATCGACTTCTCATCATGTTAAAGATGGTTGGTTTCTTCAATATCTTTATCCAACGCTCATCAATTCAACATATATATCTCACATAGTTCTACAAGATACATTGATCACTGTATCACAGAAAGATGAAGGTAGACGTTATAGTTTTGTATCTGTAGTGTGTTTGGAATGGTTTGTAATGGCCATTGTAGTGTGCACATGGAAGGATGAAGATTAATTTTTTGGTTAAGGATGTAGCCCTCAATAACTGTGGGATGGATTTCATGTAAAATATATAGAATAAAAAGGCCTTGATTGAAAGAATAATTGAGAGACATGTCAGCTGAACTGTACAATATCATTCATATGAAGTTCATATTATTGAAACCAGGCCATATCTGTTTTGACATCTCTATATAAAGTGAAATAGTGAATAACGAAATAGTTTCTCCACCAGATCTCAATCATCATGACCAAGAGTTATAGCATGTGGGGTTTTCGATATTTGAAGTAATTTGGAGATTGGAGACTATTGAAAGCTTCTTTGTTTTAACATGTTTGGACATGGTATTTCTAGTGTGATAGCTCTTTCTCTGGCAATCAGTTATCCCACAATTGCAGTTGTTTCACATGCTATCATCAATGGTTACAAGAATGTATTAGCAGCCACTATTGAACTTGACTATCCTTTTCCACTGGTCGAGAAAGTGAAGGAGTATTTGAAGGATCCAAGCAAGTTTGCAGTTGCTTTTGCCCCAGTTGTGGCATTATATTTAAAACTCATTATGGTTTTTATGTTTAGTGTTGAAGTTCCCGTAGAGTATTAAAGTATATAGAAGTTATCCCCTTATTCCAAAAGTTGTATGATTTCACCATTCAGCCAAAACCTAGTGCAAATCAAAATTGGAGCAACTTCTAACATCTTTGAAAATAAGTTAAAATAAGTGTATTTAACAGAGTTTGATTTGTTGATAAAATGGGAAGACTTTATGGAGTATTAGAGTTACTGAATACACTAATACATTTTAGTGTCGAAAACATAGTCAAAATCACCAAAGACTCTCTCTTTGAAATTCAGACATGTCTACAATATGCACAAGAACAGATTGATTTTTTGCAGCTTGAATCTCAACTACAACAAGCAAAATTACAACAATGGAGTCATCATTCTGAACCTGTTTCTGTTCAAAATAATGAAACAAACTCCCATAAACAACAAGACAATAATGTTACAATTGATTCAGATCCAGTGCCCAATAAAACAACAGTCGTACATGCGGATGTAGAAGTTCAGTTTGCACTTCCCAAGCCCATCATCAGACCTTGGGAACAGCTTGTCCACAACAAGCACAAAACTGGTCTTGGATATGACAAGGAAGTGTCCTTTCATATTCCAGACTACTCAAAGCCCATCTAGTTTCAGAGTGTTGGATTACTTCATGACAGTTCACCTTCAGCTATTCCAGATTCTGCCCCTCCTCCATAGCAACATCAACAACAACAAATTGTGAAATGCCAACACTGTGACCGAGTTGGCCATCTAAAAGATCACTGTTTTGATCTTCATCCATGTAAGCACTGTCATAAAACCAGTCATTCTTCAAACAGATGCTTTAGAAACAACCCTCCTGCAAGAACAAAGATTCATCTTGGATGGATCGCTTCTTGGCAATGGGCATCAACAACCAAGAAGATATTCTAGTAACATGTCAGAACTTGTTCTAGAGTATTGAACAATCTTGTAGTTGAGTTTTCTCCATCATCTCAACTTGTATCTGACAGGGGGGGAAATAATGGTCATCTACAAGCTTCAAAGTCACATCAAGCGAGCCTGAGCCACAACTTGCCACACCAGTTTCAGAGTTGTAGCCAGAGACAAAGATGCCCGTGAGCATGCTTTCAGTTGGTAATATGGGACACTTCCTCTAGTAGAAGACTTCATCTTCTTGCCAATTTCGAAAGAATTCCAGGAATAGAGTTGGGGACACTTCCTCTAGCAGAAGACTTCATCTTCTTTCTAGACATGGAAGAGTTCCAGGAATTGCATTAAGCATTCCAGAGTTGTTGGTCATCCTTAAACCATCACAGTTTGAGACTTCCCTTTTTAGGTTGAAGTTCTCCCTTTTATGCTGGGTGAGACCTCCCTTTCATGGTTGAATGTTTCCCTCTTCAAAACATCAGGAACACTTCCTCTAGCAGAATACTTGAGCTTCATGTCGGAATTGGAAGAGTTCCGGGAATTGCACTAAGCATTCCAGTGTTGGTGGTCATCCTTAAACCACCACCCTTGTTATACAAAAATATCATCACCTTGATTATTTGTAGTCGGTGTAGGTCTATCACCACCTATACCAGCTTCCTAAGCAAGTCTCAAACCTCAGCTCTTCAAAACAAGCTTTAGAAATGAGAGAAAGACATCAAAAAAGCAATGTAACTCTGGTTCCGCACTTTCTCTCACTTTTGCCTGCGGACCCACACCTTTTGTTCAGGATATCTGTGTACTTATACGCTCTGTATGTAAAGGGGAGGGTGTGTACCCCTGTAAAAGTCAAAAGGCGCAGTCTTTATCTTAAAAAACTCATCTTGGGTTAATTCTAGAGTTTTCTAGAAGCATTTGTTACGTGGATTGTTCGCTCCAAGTGGTTCATGCATCCCATGATAGGAGGAACTAATCCCTTGTTGGGAGGAGCTATCCCTTTGAAGGAGGATTCTATCCTTTGAAGGAGGACCTGGTAACTGATCTCCATTGCACTATAAATTGAGGCATTGGGTCAGTGGCTGGAGAGGTTAGAAGCTGAACTTTTGAGGGTAAATGCTAGTGAAATCAAGACTTCCTATTTGAGCTTAAGAGGAGAGATCACATACCATTTTGGCTTCATTGGGGAGTGAGTGAAGCTTGTCAAAGTAGAGGAGACTTCTTGTTGGACCCTGGGAGGAGCTTGTACAACGTCAAGGCAAAGGTTGTAAGGTTATTCTCCTTTGAATTAATACAATCAAGCTCATTTTTCTCAACAAGTATCTTATGTTATTTGTTTCATGGACTCCTTGACTTTCATGTTGAATATGTTTTATAATACTGGATATTCAGGTGCTATTTAATCGTTTACCTTGTTTGTGCTTGCAGTTTTGTGATGAAGGAACTTACTTGGATCAAAGGAGCGAAGGCATCTCCAAACTTGCGTTGGACATGAGGTAGGCCTTAAACACATTCGTTTGCCATTATTTATAAAGCAATTTTAGAGAAAGATAGTGTCTGGTTGGTTTGTTTGTCATTAGGTCTTCATTAGATTCTAGGAAGGTTTGTCTTGTCCGCAATATCGACTCATTCCGCGTGACAGACATAATCATACATTCACAGGAAAAGTTAGCAGAGGTGAATGTAGTAATACTTTAGAGCTTGTCAAATTTGTAGCGAGAAGGACCACTATAGATCAATCATGAGAAGGAAGATAAAAATAATGGCGCATATGGTAGTAAATTACATGGTGGTCATCGATAAGATAGAGATGACATAATTAGAGATGGAAGATTTTTTGACACTCTGGAGAAGAGAAGGGATAGATACAGGTATGATTCTAGTTTTGATTCAGATAGGCGTTATGATTGTCACCAGTAACATCCTTGCAAGAGGAATGATAGGGGATACTTGTCGAATGGATTTATGAAGAAAAATCCACCTACTTTGGATGGAGAGATAAAGAGACCACAAGATAAAGAGGCATGGCTGATTGGTATCAAGAAATTCTTCAGGTTGCATGACTACTCAGAGAACGTGAAAGCTAGAGTGGCTACTTTCAGTATTAAAGGTAAAGAAAACATCTGGTGGGAAGACATGAAGAATGTCAAAGACATAAGTGAGGAAGATTTGACTTGGAGTGAATTTGAGAGGTTATTCAAGAAAAAGTATTTGTCAAAGATATACTTCGATGAAAGGGAAAAAGAGTTTTATGAACTAAAGATGGGATCCATGATAGACGATGAGTACACCAGTAAGTTCTTGGAAATGTTGAGGTATGTGCCTTGCCTCAAGGAGGAGAAGGATAAGATTTAGAGATTTGTTAGTGGGTTACCAATTGAATTCAAAGATATGATTGAGTTTGATGAGCCTAGATCACTGGAGGAGGCTATCTGAAACTGAAGCATTACTATGAACAATCGAAGTGCTGAACTGAGATGAAGCCAAATTGGAGAGGTAAAACAAAGAATAAATGAAGATGGGACAAGAAGCGAGTAAGACCACATGATTTAGGTAACAAGGAGAATTTTTCACCACTTAAGAGGTTTAATGCATCAGATAGAGGATAGGGACATAGGTTCGAGGAGGAGAATAAGGAGCCCATGCAATGTTGAACTTGTGGAGGAGATCATCACAAGAGGGATTGTCCACAGCACAAGAGTGGTAGGCCTAAGATATACAGTGCACATGAGGCACAAACTGTTGGAGATGTTGGTCAGAGTATTCCACATATCTATTCAACCTTGGATAACAAACAAGAAGAGCATCAGGCATCTATCATTGAGATGGACAACAATATTTGTGATCAAGTTATTTATATTCCAATAATTATAGCTATGTTAGTCCTTACTTGGTGGATAAGTGTGGTTTGAGTAAGGAATTACATGCAGAGTCTTGGTTAGTGCAGTTGGCTATATGTACAAAGAAGCGAGTCCATCATTGGGTAAGATCTTGATCATTTGACTTGAATGGTATGCCTAGCAAAACACATTTGAATATATTACCGTTGGGTTCATACAATATGTTATTGGGCATGGATTGGTTGTATTTACATATAACCAAGGTTGACTTCTATGACAAAGCTATTAACTGTGTTGATGACAATGGACAACCAAAATTCTTTCAAGGTAAGAAGAAATCCACATCAATTAGGATGGTGACAAATATGCAAGAAAAGTGTAGCCGTAGGAAAGGGTGCAACCTATTTCTAGTACATATCTATAGTGATAAAGGTAAGGAGGTTGAGGATGTAGATGTGTTGAACAAGTACCCGGTTTTACAGCAGTTCAGGGATGTATTTCCTGAGGACATCACAAAGTTTCCACCTCATAGGGAGGTAGAATTTTTTATTGAGTTAGTGCCAAGGGTAGCTCCAACATCGAAAGCAACTTATAAGGTGAGTACACCTGAGTTGGTTGAGTTAAAATTGCATCTGAAGGAAATTTTGGACAAAGGATACATTAGGCCAAGTGCTTCACCTTGGGGTGCACTGGTCTTATTTGTGAGGAAGAAAGATGGTACCCTAAGATTATGCATTGATTATAGACAACTGAAAAAAATGACTATCAAGAACAGGCACCCTTTGCCAAGGATTGATGACTTGTTTGATCAAATGAAGGGAGAAATAGTGTTCTCGAAGATTGAATTGGGATCCAGATATCATTAGATACACATCAAAGAGGAGGACATTTACGAGACTACGTTAAGGACCATGTATGGGCATTATGAGTTTATTGTTGTTCAATTTGGCTTAACTAATGCTCCAGCTACATTCACGTGTTTGATCAATAGTGTGTTTCATCCATACTTTGATAAGTTTGTTATTGTGTTCATTGATGATATACTAGTATATTCTAAAAATGAGGAAGAGCATGTCGAGCACTTAGCAACAATGTTGAGATTATTGAAAGAGAATCAAGTGTATGCTAATCTTAAAAAATGTAGTTTCTTTAAGACCAAGGTACACTACTTGTGACATGTTGTCTCCAAGGAAGCCATTGTAGTAGATCCAGAGAAGATAAAGGCTATCATGGAGTGGGTAGCTCCTAAGAGTGTATATGAGGTGAGATATTTTATGGGTTTAGCAGGATACTATAGGAAGTTCATCAGGGATTTCTCACATTTTTATTATCCTATCACATCATTGTAGTGGAAAGGTAAGAAGTTTGAATGGATTGAAGTGTGTGAGACTAGCTTTGAGCAGCTTAATCAGTTACTGACACATGCACCAGTGCTACAGATTGCATATTCGGACAAAGAGGTTGTAGTATGTACAAATGGTTGCAAGAGAGGGTTTGGTGGAGTCCTTATGTAGGATGGATAGGTGGTATGTTATGAGTCTTGGAAACTAAATGAACACAAGTAGAACTACCCATGCATGATCTCGAGTTGGCAGCGATTATACATGTATTGAAGATGTGGAGGCACTATCTTATTAGCAAGCAGTTTGTGCTTATGAGTGATCACATTGAGTTGAGTTATTTGTTTGACCATCTGAATATGAATGCTAGGTAGGCTAGATGGTTGGCCATGATCAACGAGTTTGATTTTGAGATCAATTACATCAAAGGCAAGGAGAAAAGAGCGGCATATTCTCTTTGTAGATGGATATAGGTACATCACTTGGCAGCTATGAGCTCCCATGTGACAAATTTATGGGATAGGATATTGCAGGCAAGACAATAGGATGTTAGATATATGGAGATTGTGCACAGGTTGCAACAGGGTACATGTACAATTACAAGTGATAGTACATGTATAGGTGCAGGTGATTTCACAGGTATAAGTACATGTAGTGGTATAGGCACAGGTGCAAGCGTATGGGACTTGGACTATTGTATTACAACAGATGGATTGGTCAGGTTCTAAGACAAAATATATGTACCAGATAACAGTGAGCTCAAGAAGGTGATCTTGAGAGAGTTTCATGTGAAACCATATTCAATTCACCTAAGTTAACAAAAGACACTCACAGTAGTGAAGAGGTATTACTATTGGCTGAATATGAAGAGGGATGTAGCAGATTTTGTGGCGAGATGTTTTGATTGTCAGTGAGTGAAGGTAGAGTGTAAACATCCAGGTGGACTGCTACCACCGATTATGATTCCAGAGTGGAAATGGGAGGTCATTTCCATGGATTTCATCGCTGGGTTGCTGAAGATAGTGAAACAACATGATTCCATCATGGTCATTATGGATAGGTTAACAAAGGTTGCATACTTTGTTTTGGTGAAGTCTACATTCTCAGCTAGTGATGTGGCATAGGTATTCATCCAAGAAGTGGTTAGATTACACAATGTTCCAAAGAAGATTGTATTAAATAGGGATGTGAAGTTCACTTCCAAGTTTTGAAAGGAGTTATTTGCAGTTTTGAGCCCAGAGTTGGCCTTCATCACAACTTAATCTGCAAACAAATGGACAAACAAAGAGGGTCAACATGATATTAGAGGACATATGGAGGATGTATTTAATGCATCAACAATGAAAGCGGGAAGAGTATCTCCCTTTGGTCGAGTTCACATACAACAACGATTATTAGGAGTCACTAAGGATGAGTCCTTTTGAGGCATTTTATGGGCGTAGTTGTAACACTCCCATTAGTTGGAGTGATCCAGTTAGTAGGGTATTGATTGGACTCGATATGTTGGTAGACATGGAACAAGAGATGTATATGATCAAGAAGAATCTCAACGCAACACAAGATAGGCATAAGAGTTATGTAGGCAAGAACATGTTGTTCAAGGAGTTCTAGGTTGGGTAATAAGTGTACTTATACATCAAAACGAAGAAGATCTCCTTGCGGATTGGACCATTTGCCAAGATGGCACCACAATTTTGTAGACCCTTCAGTATCATTGAGAGGATTGGGCCAGTAGACTATCGACTTTCACTGCCTATGACAGTGAAATTCCATGATGTTTTCCATGTCTCATTTCTTAAGAAGTATGTTAAAGATGTTGATCATGTATTTGACTTGTTTGTATTGCAGGTGGAACTAGATGGAGAATTCCAGGTAGAGACTCAGTGTATATTGCAGAAAAAGGTGCTCATGCTCTGGAACCAAGAAATAGAGCAAGTTAAAGTGCAATGGAAGCACTTTGGGCGCAATGAATCTACATGGGAGATGACAGATCAGATGTGGGATATGTATCCTTTCTTGTTTGCCGATTGAGGCAAAGCAACTTTTATATGGTGGTTTGGTGATTGCTTATGGTGGTTTAGTTTTTTATTATGGTGGCTTGGTATTTTCTTTATGATGGTTTAGTATTTTCTTATGTTGGTTTAGTATATGCTTTATGGTGATTGATATATGCTTTATGATGGTTGATATATGCTATATAATATTTTGATATATGCTTAGACAAGGTGTTTAGTATATATTTTGATATATGCTTTGGTACATGATTTGGCATATGTTTTGGCATATATATTTTGATGATGTTGTTATATGTACACCCGTGTATGGATGTAAATACCGTAACGAGTTGTGTTATAAAGCTCCACTATGTGGTATGTTGTCATGTTGTCATGATGTTTTATCTTGAGCAGATCTTTCATTGTAAATACTTCATTGAGCTATGTTATAAAGATCCATAAGCAATATTTCTTCTTTTAATAGGTCACTGAGGTATAGGTGTGATTGAGCACCAAGGACGGTGCCCCCTAAGGGGGAGGGTTTTGTAATAGCCCTGGTGAAAATTCCATGTAATAAAGGTAAAAAGAATAACCATGGATGGTTGGGACACTTATTCCAAGCTGAATGTTAGGCAAGACATCCTAGGGGGGTGTTCCTTTGGTTGTTTATGGTTAAGGGAATTGGCAAAGGAAATGGATAAGGCATTAAAAGGCATTTTGGCACATATATTTATGAAAATAATGGAAATTAGAAGAAAAAGGAGGTGAAAGGTCACAAGTTTCATGTGAGGAGGAAAATGAAGGAAAATAATGGAAAATGAAGAAAATCGTGGCCTCATCATAAAAAGGATTCTGAGGATCAGTTGGTAACTTTTTGTCAGTTCATTGTTGGAGCTCTCTCATTCTCTCTCTCTCTCTCTCTCTCTCTCTCTCTCTCTCTCTCTCTCATACCCTTGGATACTTAGAGTCTTCTTGGATCACTCTTGGAGGGTGTGGCATACTTGGATTCTTGGAGAAGGAAGGCAAAGGAAGAGAAGAAAAGAGAAAGAAGGCATTGAAATCAACAACTACATCAAATTTCTTGCAGGTACCAAGTTGCATGTATGGTATCTGCACTAGATTTGGCATGCATGGCATATGCATGTGGTTTATTGGTTGTGATCTATCTTTAGGCATGGAGGATGGCTAGGATTGACAGTGGATTTCCTAGCCTTTCCTTTTCCTAGATAGCCATGGTAACTGTGATTTTATTTCCTTGTTTTTTTGATTGGTTCTCATGTTTCCTTAGCTTGGGTTGAGTTACTAGTCTCGTAGCCTTGGTTGGACAAACACTCTAGATCCTTGGAACAACTTGGGTTGAGTTACTAGTCCCGTAGCCTGGGTTGGACAACACTTTGGAGCCCTTGGTGGGTTGAGTTGCTAGTCTCATAGCCTTGGTTGGATAAATGCTCTGGAGCCCGGTAAAATTTGTGGGTTGAGTTACTAGTCCCGTAGCTGCGTTGGAAAAATGCTATGGGGCCCTGGATGGCTAGGATAGAGGCTGATCTGATGATGGTTTCGGTGATGTCGAATTGTGAGGTGGAATCACTATTTGATGGGTTGAGTTGGATGGCCTCTAGAATCCCTGGATGAGTTTTGATTGATGTGTTCAATGAGAGCCCACATTCATGCTTGGAATAAGGCATGAGGGTGAATGGTTGCAGAGAGATTTGGCTCAGCCATTCTACATTCAGGTGGAACGTGGTAGTCCCATCTCCAATTGATTCATTGCTTTCATAAATGAGAAATCCATTCCCTTGATTTTCATGTGTAAAGGTACCAATGTATTTATGCATTTGGTGGTTGATGTGTTTATTGTATCTTTGTTCCTATTATGTTGGTTATATGCACATTTTATGGCAGCAATTATGTATGGCTCTCAAAATGTTTTTACTTGTATGTGAATGGACAATGTTTTTATGACCTAATAGATGGTAATGTAGTAAATGGAATGAGGGAACAATGGTTCATAGTGATTCTCAGGTAAGTATGAGATCCCTACACTTAATCCTGTTGTTTACACCTATAGATTACACGTCAATGATATGTTTGACGAAATGCCTATCATGGCTAGTAGGGATCCAGTCAAAGTCTTGAAGAAGTATTTTCTTTAGTACTTTCATTTCCATGTTACTTTATTGATTTGAAGAGATGGATTAGTTTTGGGCAGTGTCCCAAGCTCTGAGCCTGAGAAAGTGGCTTAAATCCCGGGGTTGCTAGCACAACATTGACGATTTTTGTCCACAATTGCTAGTAAGCAGGCCTGTGAGAGTGAATTTAGGTTTTTGGTCGCTCCCTTTCCCATAGCATGAGAGTGAATATGGCCCAAGAGACTAAAACAACAGTGGGACCCAGGGACAGGTTGTCTGAGTGGCTGACTTGTCCTCTAAGGGTTCTATTGATGATGTTGGATGTATATATAATGTGTTTCTATTGGTTCCACTTCCTTAAGGTGACAAAGGAGGTTGAATCATATCATAGTGGCCTCTCGTCACATGTTTACCCCATCTAGTCGGTTGCTTGGGTAGATGTGGGAGGAGGATGTTACATGGTGCAGATAAGGAGACCCTTGGTCTAGATGTGGTGATATACATGTCCTTTCACCTAAATCAATGTCATATCTGGCTAAGAATGGTAAGAAAACACTAAATGAAATTGATGATTCAAAAAATATGTCCATATGGGGGAATAAATGGTTGTCAACTTGAGCATTAAATTTACTAGCTCACTAGCATCAAATATGGAATGATTATACAAATGCTGTAACAATCTCACATGTCATAATTCAGTATCACGAGGATGAACTATTATGGATTCATTCAAAAAATGATATTACAATCCTATGGAAGGTTATTTATATGCTTATGCAACTAAAGAATGAGAGGAGTTGATCTGGTGGTGGAAGTTCATTTGGAAACTGAAAAATCCACCAAAAGGAAATTTATTTTTGTGTTGTTTACTTACAAATAGAATCCCTACAAGAGAAAACCTTTAGAGAATATCCTTCCAGGGACCTTCATAGTGTCCATTATGCAACATGATATGGAGTCAGTGGATCATATGCATTTGGTGTGTCCGATCTCTTCGTAGATTTGGAATTTTATATATCAATCCCTGAACATGCATATTAGGTGGCAAGGTGAATCATTCATTGGGGCATGGAAAACTTAGTGGTATGAGGGAAATCCAAAAAAATAAAAAAATATTCTTGTACTCATTTTCTGGGGTTTTTGGATTAGAAGGAACAAAAGAAATTTCCAGGAGAAATTATTCCTACCAGATCTGGTTGGAGCATAAATCATTGCCATTTATGTATATTTTCCTAAAGAAGAAGAGCATTCAAATTCATGGATTATCTCCAATGAAATCATGGACCAATAAACACCTTGGGGTTATTTAGACTGTTTGGATCAAAATGGCAGATGTGGTGGGGGCGTTGTTCTATGTCTTTGCAGTTCTAACTATTTCAAACTAAAGGCTGGACTCGGTCAGGGTACTAATAATTTCACAGAACTTTTCAGTCTGAAGTTACTTATCTTTTTTTCTTTGGAAAAAGGATTTTGATAGTGACAAACCTTTGGTGACTCCAAATTGATTATTGATTGGTTCAACCATAAAACTATATGTCACAGGCACACGCTCTAAAAATTTATTGGAGGAATTTTTTTTATGTTAATAGCACATTGTGGTATCATCTATTGTCAACACATATACAAGGAAAGGATTACACTTTCTGATCAATTATCCAAATAGGGTGCATAGTAGGACCATGGTACTTCATTAATATCAAAACAAAATGGAGTAGAGTTCTATCAATATTATCATTGAAATCACTACAGGAAACAAGGACATGGAATATTTTTTGCTTTTTTCATCATATATCATAGCTGATGATTTTTTTTAGTTAACAAGCATATGAATGGTTACTTTTCACTAATGGATTATTTATGTATATATTTATATCCAACTGATTTGAGTATTATTTTTGAACAATATATTGGATAGTTTATATATCTTCAGATGATTGCTGAATGCTTCAAACAATTAATTATTGATATGTTATATGACATATACACCATGTTATATATATATATATATATATATATATATATTATATTATATAAATATATAGTATATATATATATATATATATATATATATATATAGATATATATAGATATAGATAGATATAGATATAATGAAAATTATGATTTTTCCTCTTGGAAAAATAAAGAGGCCAAGTTTCAAACTCATGGTAGTCAAGAGGAGACACCCAAAAAAAATCTAGCCATGTTAAGGGTTGGTGTGGCCTAGGTTAGGTGAAATCCCTATGTGGTTTTGACAATTTAGATGCCCTTTGGTCACAATTTCTTAGAACAAAGGTCAGTCTTGCAAGTTATAGACATGCTAGCAAATAAGAATAGAAAAATAGGTACAAACAACTTTTGATTAATGTAATAACATCTTTCACCTAACATTCGAGCTAACATGTGGGATCTTTTTCTCCTTTTATTGATCTAGAATGAATCATTATATTATTTTTCATCCATATCAATGCTTTTACAATGGAAATAATGGAGAAATTAGCTCACAAGACCAATTTTACCATTGAGTCATTGTTTGGTGAATTAGGGTCTAAAACCTTCCAGAAGTAGTTTGAAGCATCAAATGTTTTTTTTTTTTTTTGGGGGGGGGGGGAGTTTTTCCGCTAACCAACATGAAAAACCCACTAGTGTTATTCTACCACATATAAGATACATTTACAATGGTGAAAATTGTTTGGAAATATACTGAGAGGGGGGGTGAATCAGTATTATCTGGGTCAAATTATTTTTCTTTTTCAAAACCCAGAAACATATACGCTACTTCAGTTAGAGAAAACCACGTATATATGCAACTACAGATAAGGAAACCCACGTATACCATATAGACTTATAATTTAAAATATTCTACAGATGTTGAAAATTAATCTGTGCATCAGGATCATATAAACAATAACCAAGAACATAAAAATAGAGCATAAGACAATCACACACAGGAACACAAGATATAAGGTGGAAACCCAATGTGGGTGAAAACCACCTGCTGCAATATGTCTCTATATTTTCAATTAGAAACTTCTTTTTAGAATGATTTTGTACTGGTGCAGTCCTTTACCAGTACGCAGGCTTCTACCTGCAGAGAGCTACAACCCTCTCTCATTTTCCAGCTTCTCCTGGGAGGGAGCTACAACCCCCTTAGTTCTTGTACTAGTTGAGATACTAGTACGCAAGTTGCTACCTGCAGAAGACTACAACCTTCTCTTCCTTCCAGGGACCACGTTTCATAAATTTTCAGACTAGATCCACAAATAACATTAATCAAACATCAAGAATTTCTGCATCAACCAATCACCTTTTCACCAATCAAAACTGAATCAAAATAAACACTTCTCGGACGACTGTACCCAGATCATAATAACAGTAATCACACCCCACTTCTGAACCCAAAACACTGTAGCAATATACAGAAGCAGCTAGAACATAAATCAAGAGATGTACGCTACTTCACTATTCAGAACCTACGTGCATATGCTTATGTGTCAATACCAACCTACGTATACGTGACTTTCCCTTACAAGAACATCGTGTATACGCGCCTTTGCTTCATTGAACCTGCGTACAGATCTATAAATTCATTCTTTCAAACATTTAGATATTAGTTAACCCAGATTATCAGATTTATAGATCAAGTGAGCGCCACATATCACAAATCAAAATCATATAGAGATACCACTATTCCAGCTTTAATATTTTGACCCATCAATAGAACTAATCCTTCTCCTTGCACTCAGGTTCCTTCTTCATTCAGATCCAAACTTGCACCATAACCCGATCATAGTATTCCAGATCTAGCACTTTATCAGATATTCAATAATTTAGAAGATGCCTTGCCAAATGATCTCCTTCCTCTTTTATAGCCTTAGGCCTTTCACAATACCACGGACCAAAAACCATAACAATTCAATACCATGGACCCAATACTCGGGATCAACACTTATGACGAGATACCATGGCCCAAAACCATAGGTTCAAATACCAAGGACTAAATACCATGGACCAAAACCATAGGATCAAAAACTGTTGGACTAATACCATGAACCAACCATAAGATTTCCCATGTGCGTGCGCTTTTCTCTGCATGAAAGTGCGTGAAAGTTTCTCTGCATGAAAGTGCATGAAATTTTCTCTGTATGAAAGGAACGGTTCTCTACATGAAAGTGCATAAACGTTTCTCTGCATGAAAGGAACTTTTGTCTGCATGAAAGTGCATGAACTTTTCTCTGCATGAAAGGAACTTTTCTTTGCATGAAAGTGCATGAAGTTTGCTGCACTATAATATATTATATGAGATGAGTGGGTTGCCATCAAGTACAACATATGTATCATAATGCCAACATGACCCTGACCATCTAGCCTTTTTCTAGTGAAAACTTTGGTATAACATAAATACAAACTCATCATATCCGTTACCAAGACCTACAGTAGCCCGACTAGTGAGCTAGCTCTGGTGAATTCATTGCCATTCCGAGAGGTCAGGGGTTTGATCCTCCCCGATCACCAAAATTTTGGGAATGAGTCCAAATTGGGCAAAATCTAGGCTGCCATGTGTCAACACCATATTGGCCCGTATAAACCAATCACAATCTACCATGTCACCTCCTCTGCTGACATCATCCAGGACCCGTGGCTCATTCCCAGGTTGACAGGTGTCGCTACTCACGTAGGAATTGAATTGGTTGACCGTTGACCTGGTTGACTATTGACCTTTGACTTTTGACTTTTTTGGCCCTAGTTTTCCATAAGCATTAACTGGTTCTAACTTCTCCATCCAGACTCGTATTTACGCGTCATTCACACTATTGGAATTGTATCGATGAGTACTTTGACGTGATCCCATTTTCATATGCATTTGAATACTTTGATTTGGAGGAAAAATCGGATCCATTTTGGATCACTCCTCCACACTAGAAGCTTTTGGACCCCCAAAAGTTCGTTTTAGCTATTGAGAAAGTGAGGATAAAGTTCCTTCACTTTTCCAATATCTATCCATCATGCCTTACTTGGATTTGTACCTTTGAGTCCAACTCGAAGATACTCAACATTTCCTCATCGCGAAGTCCTTATCCTCCTGTCAAGAACTGTGTCCTCCTGTAGCTCATTGAGATACTCAGGCAAAATATATTCAATGGAAGGTAGCTGACCTTTCTCTTCGGGATCTTCAATCAACGAAGGCTCATATAATTGCAAGTTTCCAACATTTACAATGGAATAGATCTGCATATAAGTTGGTAGATCTAGGCAGAAAGCATTCTCACCAATTTTGTCAAGTATTTTGAAAGGACCATATCTAATTGGTTTCAACTTTTTACCTTCCCCTTGCAGTCTTTCTTTGCTGATGTACAACCATACTTGATCACCAACTTGAAAACTATGCTCAACTCAATGCTTGTCATGTTGCACCTTATACTTTTCTTGGCTTCTTTCTAGCTGTTCTTGTATTGCCTAGTGGATTTCATGGATTTGTTTAATGAAATTGATTGCTTTTTCCACATCATTATGTCCATCAACTACTATGTCTTTACCAAAGACAAAATCCAAGGGATACTTTTGTATAAAACGAAAAAAGTCTCAAAAGTAGATCTCCAAGTAGAAGAATGTTTTGCATGGTTGTAAGCATGCTGCACATAACACAAATGTTGATACCAAAGTTTGGGATGCTTGCTGCAATATCCTTGAAGAAAATGTATCACTGTCCTATTGACCACTTCTGTCTGACCATCTGTTTGTGAATGAAATGTCGAGCTATTCTTTAACTTTGTGTCCAATAACTCCCATAGACTTGACCAAAATTTCTCGACAAATTGAGAATATCAATCGGATAAAATAGAAGAGAGCAACCCAAAACGAACCCATACATTTTGAAAGAACAACTTTACAGTTTGTTCAGCTGTGACCTGTTTATTACATGGTATCAAAATACACATCTTACTAAACCTATCCACAACTACATACAAATAATCATGACTCTTTCTAGACTTTAGCAATCCCCCAACAAAATCCATGGAAACACTTTCCCAAGGACGAGAAGGAATTGGAAGTAGATTATACAAGCCTAATTATCTATTACTTGGCTTTCTTGTAGCACACATAGTACATCCTTTAATATATCTAGAGATTGTCTCATTCATTCATGGCCAACTACAGAATCTTTGTAATTATGCAACTATTTTACTTACACCAAAATGACCTGATATGAGAGAAGTATGTTCTTCTCAAATTATATTAACTCTTTCAGTTTGTGGAATGAAAAAATTTCCCAAATGATATAAGATTTTGTCCTTTATGAAATAATCCAATTCTTCTACCTGATTGCCATGACTTAAAGTTGCATATACATCCCTAAAATATGTATCTTGAGCATATTGCTCAATGTAACTTTCATGAATACTAAGTTATGCTTAAGAATTGTGGATGCATTTATAATTGGTCTTGATAACATGTCTGCAACCTTATTACGTATGCCCTTCTTATATCTTATAACAAGATGAAATTGTTGTAGAAAACCATCCACCTGTAATGTCGTGATTGTTGCAATTTAGTTTGTGAGTGTAAATATTGTAGTGGTTTATGATCTATGTGTATGATTGTTTCTTTACCCATTATGTAATGTTTCCACTTTTTAACACTCTGAACTAATGCATATAATTCTTTGTCATATGTAGGATAGTTAACTACTACTAATGTGAATGTCTCAGATTGAAAGCGTGTAGGCTTTCTGTGCTGCATCAACACTACCCCCATGGCATATTCACCTGCTTCTGTCTCAATCTCAAATGGATGTTGAAGATCTTGAAGCGCTAGTACTGGTGTTGTACTGATCCTTCCTTTCAATGTGTCGAAGGCTTTCTGTTGTTTGCCTCCCCACTAAGACACATGTTTCACACTTGTCAAAGAATGTAAAGGATCCACAATCAAAGAAAAGTTAGCAATAAACTTTCTCCAATATTGTGCTGCCCCTAAGAAACTTCTAACTTCTGTAGCAGTATTGGGCTTAGGCCAAATTACAATGACTTCGACCTTAGAGGGATCTATCTTCAATTCACCACCCCCTACAATATAACCCAAATAATTCAAAAATGTTCTGCCAAATTCACATTTTGACAGTTTTACATAGAGATTTTCTCTTTTCAAAACATTAAAACCTACTTTACATGCTTTACATGTTCATCCCATATTCTAGAAAAAACAAGAATATCATCTAAATAGACTATTACAAAATCATCAATGAATAGCCTAAATACATCATTCATGACTCACATAAATGTAGCTCAAGCGTTAGTTAAGCCAAAAGGCATAACCATCCATTGATAGAGTCCTTGCTTTGTTTTGAAAGCAGTCTTCCATACATCCTATTCTGCAACTCTGATATGATGGTAGGCACTTCATAAGTCCAATTTAGAGAAGTAAATTGCATCTTTTAATTGATATAACAAATAATCAGTACAAGGAAGAGGATAACGATTCTTTATTGTGATTTTATTTAATTCTCTAAAATCAATGCACATTCTCCACAAACTGTCTTTCTTTCGCACTAACACAATCGCTGATCTATGCGGTGATGTGCTTGGTCGAATAAACCCTTGAATGAGCAACTCCTGTACTTGCTTCATTATCTCTGCATTATATAGAGCTAATAACCTATACATTCCAATGTTAGGTAGTGGAGCATCTTGCTGCAAATAAATATCATGTTCTATCTCTCGCTTGGGTGGAAGCCCTTTAGGCTCTTGAAACAGAATATCATAATTGGAAACAACTTTAACTATAACTACTTTCCGTTTAGGATTACATCCTTGGAAAGCATCGAATTTATCAATATGCTTTTCTTTTACAATCATAATTAGAAATTGTCTACTTGAATTTACAATTCTTTTCATCTGTCGTGAATTTATGGGAGAGAAATTATCTTTGAGTTTATGAGCCCTTACAATATATTCAATTCCATCATTAGTGAGTTGATACTTATTTTCAGTTAGATAGAAGATAACATTTCTATCGTACAAGTATTGGCTTCCTAATAAATTCCACATATGTCCAATGGGACTATGTCTAACTCAACCTCATCTACAAACTTTGACCCAATACCAAAATGAAGTTTACATTGTTTTGCAACTTGTAGCCTAGTTTGATCACACACCCAACCTAATGGATATGGCTTTTTATGAGGTTTTGTTTCTAGAACCAACTTCTTTACAATTTCATAAGAAATCAAATTAACTTGTGATCCATTATCAAATAAATTATCAATTTTAGTATGCTTGGAAATGAATGTAATGTGAAATATGTCATTTCTTTTCCTCTCATCATTATCATTATCAACATAATGCGAATAAGTACTTGTAGATGATTTAGAATCTTTACCTTTTATACCTGTAGCCATAACCATTGTCTCGTCACCTAAATCTAATCCTAAGTCCTTTTGAATAGAAGCAACATTCTTTTGCTATTTACTCCCAAACTTCTTAGGCTTCAATTCTGGATGCAATGACTAGCAGTGTGCTTCATCGTGACCTTCCTTCTTACAATGAGTGCATGAAGGTTTATCTTTCTTCATAGTGTTTGTTTTCTTCTCATTCCATTTAAGTTTCTTCTTTCCTTTACTCTTTCTTTCAATAGGTTTGGATGATTTCCCAAAATCTTGGGTTACATTTTTAGCTCTAGCTTCTAGATGAGTTGCTTGAACCAATACATCATCTAATCTAGTTGGATTAAACATAAGTATGGTATGCCTCAAATAACTATGAATACCACCTATGTATTTCAACAATGTCTTTGGTGAGTCCAATGATATGACTAATGTTAAAGCTCTCTTACGGAGTTCCTGATTATAACTTTGAACACATTGACCTTTTAATTTTCGTAGTGTTTTCCAACTCATCATTGCTTGTTTCATATAAGCCAAAGGATAAAAGTGATTTTTAATAGTAGAAACAAATTCATTCCATGTTGAAATGATTTTACCATGCTTTTGGAGATATTCTTGTGTCTTGCCTTCCCACCAAACAAGTGCGGTTCCTCCAAGTCGAGGGATAGCAAGCTAGATCTTCTTCCTTTCTGAAACAACTTTCTACAACCCGCAATATACTTCAATTTGTCTTATCCAATTATCAAGCTTTTCAGCATTAAGCTCTCCATAATAAATTGGAAAATCAAATTTTACATCTAATTTGATTAAAGATAATTTCTTCTGTTCTTCTTAGAAGGACTAGATTTATGGGAAGCAGAGGATGATGATGATGGTGAGGATGGATGAGATGGTGGAGGAAGAACTCCTCCCTTTCCCTTATCTTCTTGATCTTTAGGTGATGAAGTGCCTTCATCTTTGTTCTTCTTAAACTCGCGATACATCTCTTCCACCCTTCCACGTATCGTCATGAAACTATACAAGAATTGAGATTTTGATCCGAGTGGAGTTTCTTCTGCCATCCTTCTTTGTGAAAAGACCCTTCCAATCTCAGGATTCACCTCAACAAGTTCACCTTCACCTCGTCCGAGCCTCAACCTAGTAAGCATTCAAATATTCACACAAACTTGTCAAACCTTAAAAGCCTTGCTACTCTGATACCACTAGATCTGTTAATGAAAAAGGTATTACAGACTTTATGTTAATTTGTTTATGTTACTTAGTACAACGAATCGAAAAGATTTCAAATAACATAAACACATAAACAAGTTGAAAACATATTCAAACACATCAACACAACAAAATTTAATAAAGGAGTTCACGAGACTTTCTGGCTACGTCTCCTGGTCTTTTCGCTTCCAGTACTAACCTCTTTTTTTTTGTCTTCAAATTGTTGTTATAGGTATGAGCTCGAAAACAGAGTCTCAAATAAGAAAATGAACCTCCCCATTGCGTTCAACTCGAAATTTTGAGTCAAATGAGTATAAACTTGACCATATTTGGCCACTGTAACCTCCAGACCCCTTGGAATGGTCCAAAACTGCCTTTGTCCCTACAAAACCACCCTCTGTTTGGAAAAAACCACTCTGGCCTTCATAAAACTACCTCGATCAGCACGCTGGTGGTATGGCGGGTTCGACCCCTACAACAGTTAATTAACAAAATTGGTTTGACTTTGTTTCAAGCCCGAACTGTTGACATGCTAGTTAGTGGAGGTGTGTGAAATCGTTGCATATATATAATTTTGGAAGGACGAGGGTTCAAAGACCCTGCCTAACCATTCTGCCATTGGTTACGTTATACATTGGATATGCAATATATTATGTGTTGGCTTCACTATTCCGTTGGTTATACATTGTTTGTATGGTATTAATATACCATATATGGTTGCTATTCGTGGTGAATGTGGGATATTGTATATGTTTCAAAATATAATGATAACCATAACTTCAAAGGACCGGCGGTCGTGGGGTTGACCCTGACCATCCAACCTTTTTTTGGTGAAACCTTCGGTATAACATAAATACAAACTCATCATATCCGTTACCAAGTCCTGCGGTAGACTAACCGGTGAGCTAGTTGTGGCGAAGTCGTTGCCACTCCGAGAGCGAAGGGGTTTGATCCTACCTGATCCCCAAAATTTTGGAAATGAGGCCAAATTAGTCAAAATCCGGGCTGCCACATCAGATAGGCCCGTATAAACCAATCACAATCCGCCACGTCACCTCCTCTATTGACATCATCCAGGACCCGTGGCTCATTCCCAAGTTGACATGTGTCCCTACTGACATAGGCATTGACTTGGTTGACCGTTGACCTGGTTGACTGTTGACCTTTGTCTTTTGACTTTTTTTGCCCTAGTTTTCCACAAACTTTGACTGGCTCTAGCTTCTCGATCTGGACTTAGATTTATGCGTCGTTTGGACCATTGGAATCGTGTCGATGAGCACTTCGACTTAATCCCATTTTTATCTACATTTGAAGACTTTGATCCAAAGGCAAAACTAGATGCATTTTCCATCATTATATGACTATAAATGCATGCAAACCCATAAAAAACTATAATACCTTTCTGAATTTACATAAAACGTGCATAGCAACTACTTATGTTTGGTTTAAAAAATGTAGAAAATTTTGACTTAGTTATCGGAGAATCCACAATAAGAACCACTTTCTGCCAATGTTTCAAACCCCAACCGGGATCCATCATCAGGACAACTTGAATGCTTGATAGAAGAAGAGCTTAATTGAGAGATTAGATAGTAATTAGGAGAGTAAATTGAGATGAATGTTGGCTCTCTCTATTCTTTTATTTTCTTTTTTTTCAATGATGAGCTAATTAATTGAGTTAAATTAATATAAATTATTATTATGTTGATCATTCTCATAAATTAAAAATAAAATTAATATTAATTTTAATTAATTAATTATAATATTTTGT
>APFE030979336.1:65584-91257 GCA_000404065.3 Pinus taeda
TTAGACTCCTATATATAGAGAGGAGGTCTTTTCATTTGAATCATCCAAGAATTGTTCATTTATGTAATGTAAAGGAGGTTTCCCCCTCGAAGAGGCTGAATTCTAAGTCCTTGATCTATTTTTTCTATCTTTTCCTGAGCTGGTTTCATAACATATGATGTATTCACAGTTTTCAAATAGTTTAGAGCATTAGTTGAAAACATTACTGGAAAAACCATTAAGTGTTTAAGAACTGACAATGGTGGTGAGTTTACTTCAGAGGAATTTGATAATTATTGCAAGGACGCTGGGATCGAAAGACATAAAGCCACTGTATATACTCCTCAGCAAAATGGAGTTGCTGAATGCATGAACATGACTCTTTTAGAGAGAGCAAGAAGTATGCTTAGTAACGCCAATTTGCAGAAGGAATTGTGGATAGAAGCGGTTTCTACATCTTGTTATTTGATAAATAGATCACCATCAACTGCAATAGGATGCAAAATTCCTCAAGAGGTATGGAAAGGTCATGCTTGTGATTATTCTAAACTGAAAGTTTTTGGTTGTGATGCATATGCTCTAGTTCCGAAACATCAGTGTTCTAAATTAGATCCTAAATAAAAAAGATATACCTTTGTTGGATATGGTGATGGAACTAAAGGATACAGATTGTGGGATTCTACTACTCACAAAATCATCATTAACAGAGATGTTAAATTGAATGAATCTTCACTTGAAAGTCCATATGTAGATGATAAATTGAAACAGGATAATGTATATAAGCTTAAACACATTCATTTTGAAACCAGTTCAAATACTGATGATAGTCAAGATCAACAAGTTTCAGATGCAGATCATGAACAAGTTTCAGTTGCAGATCATGAACATGTTTCAGATGCAGATCATGAAGAAGTTCCTATAGATAATAATCAGCAAATTGTGGAAGTACCAGAAACATATTTAAGGAGGTCCACAAGAATCAAACGTCCTCCTAAAACGTATGATGATTATGTTACTTCAGTTTCTTTAACCTCTAATGATGATGAGTCTTTATGCTATCAGGAAGCTGTAGAAGGTTCTAAAAGTGAAAAGTGGAAAGAAGTTATGAAGGACGAGATGATGGCATTAGTCAAGAATGGCACATGGGATCTGGTAGAACTTCCTAAAGACAGAAAAATTGTGGGATGTAAATGGTTTTACAAATTGAAAAGGGGTGTTGATGATACAGAGGACAAGTACAAAGAAAGGCTGGTCGCAAAAGGTTTTTCTCAGAAAGCAGACATTGATTTTCATGAGATATTTTCACCAGTTGTAAAATTTGTTTCAATTCGAATTGTATTAGCATTAGTTTCCTTACTTGATTTAGAATTACAACAACTAGATGTTAAAACTACATTTTTACATGGAGATTTAGATGAGGAGATTTACATGGAACAACCGAAAGGGTTTGTTCAAAATCGCAACAAGAAATTTGTCTGCAGGCTTAAGAAATCATTGTATGGTCTGAAGCAATCGCCTCGACAATGGTACAAGAAATTTGATTCTTTCATGATGAGTCAAAATTATATAAGAAGTGAATATGATCATTGTGTTTACTTTAAGAAATTAAGTAATCGCATGTTCATTATCTTAGTGTTGTATGTTGACGATATGCTTTTAGAAAGCAAAAGCATAATAGAGATCAACAGGTTAAAGGCTCAGATGGCTAGGACATTTGATATGAAAGATCTAGGAGCAACATGACAGATTTTGGGCATGGAGATTTTCAGAGACAGGAGCAATAATTAGTTGTGGCTATCACAACAGAAGTATATTGAGAAAATACTCTTGAGGTTTGGTATGAACAATGTGAAGCCTGTTTCAATCCCTTTAGCTTCCCATTTTAAGCTTTCTTCTAGTTTATGTCCTAATACAAATGAAGAAAAAGTATATATGTCTCAAATTCCATATGCCAATGTAGTAGGTTGTTTGATGTATGCGATGGTTTGTACTCGACCAAATATTTCACATGCAGTTGGGGTTGTCAGCAGGTATATGGAAAATCCAGGAAAAGAACACTGGTCAGCAGTGAAATGGGTGCTTCGGTATTTGAGAGGCACAAGTGATTATTGTATCACTTATAACAGGAGTAGTGAATTTGTTTTCGAATATGTTGATTCCGATTTTGCAGGTGATTTGGATAAGAGAAGGTCAACTTCAGGGTATGTCTTTACTCTTGTAGGTGGAGCTATTAGCTGGATGTCAAAGCTACAAAACATTGTTACTTTATCCACTACTAAAGCAGAATACATAGTTGCTTCACATGCTTGCAAAGAAGTGATTTGGCTGAAAGGTTTGTTTGGTGAGTTTGGTAGGTTACAGGACAACATCAAGTTATATTGTGATAGTCAAAGTGAAATTCATTTGGCTAAGAATCCGGCCTATCATAGTAAATCAAAGCATATACCTATCAAGTACCATTTTGTAAGACAGGTTATAACTGAAAGGGGAGTCTCTCTTGAAAAAGTGCATACAAAGGAAAACTGTGCAGACATGTTCACGAAACCAGTTTTGTTAGAGAAGCTACATTGGTGTCTGGCTTCTCTTGGCTTGCAGAAAATATAAAATAATAAAGGAATAGGGTATCAGGCTAATTGTTGTCAAGGTGGAGATTGTTGAGATTTTCTGTTAATTAATTTTGGAAAAAATCTCATGAATGTGACAACAATAGGATTTGTTGCTAAGTTAGCTCCAGTTACTCCTCAGGAGGAGTTATTGCTTCCTATATTTGTTGTGAGAGAATTTATGATTCAGTTTTCTACTCCCAGCTATAAAATGTAAATCCGTAGAGGATGTTTGAGCTGAGAGTGTGTGAGGAATTAAACTGTTGTAATATCCTGTTGAATAATAAGATTTCCGATGCCTATGTTTGGTGGATGTAGCCCAGATTGGTTGGGTGAACCACGTTAAAATCTTTGTTTTTCATGGTTGAATGTTCTGTGTCTTATTTGTATATTAAATTCTAATGTGTTAGCTTTAACACTAGGCTTATGTAAGCTTCCTTAGCTAGGGCTTAAGCAAGCCTACTCTCTTTTTAGCTAGAGTAATGCATGCTTAGCTAAGCTTATAAGTGACTTTATAGTACAGTGTAACCATGTTCTCTTATATGTAGGATCGTAAAGACTATAGCACTGATTCATGTGTCGTTATAGCTTATATTAGGCATGATGTTGGCACACAAGGCAATTTTTATTATGCTTAGAGGATGGGTTTGTGCAGGAGTGAAAATTTGAGTAGTTTTCTATCCATTGGATGCAATTAAATATAAAATTCATGACAATGATATTCATATTCTAAGTACATTGGAGTTGTTTACTATTATTAAAAAAGAATGTACAAAAATTAGGACATGCAATTCTTTGGTTCATGCTAATTCTGGTTGAAGTTCCTTGTAAAGAGTTCGTGGGGGAGGAGAAGGGTTAATGTCATGGAAAGTCACACCAAATAGAGAGTATATAAACTTGGGAAAATGAGGTGGAAAATAAAAATCCTATGAATAAAATATGGGAATTTGCTATGATTTCACATTCACTTCTTCATCCCAATTTCTCACCCACCAAAGTTGGATTCCGAATTGTAATGGAAAAATGCAAAAATCAACCATCGAGTTTGCCAACATCAATGAATTCATCATTTGGAATGCGCATAATTTCTCCTACTGACACCTGCTCTATATTAAAAATAACATTGGATATCACAATGAGTGAATGAATTGTACTTGAAGGGACCTGTTGTCTTGATATATGGGCACTATAGACTGTCTAGTGAGAGAATGTTGTTGACCAAGAGATGCAACTTCCTTCAACCGATAATATAAGGTTTTCAGCCAAGATATACAACTTGATAATCCCTTACCATTTTGCATGGTGATGTAGGTGGCAGTTGAGCAAAAAATGGGCTATGGAGTATCATTATTTTTAGATTTTCGAATAAACATTTAATATTAGTTGAGTAATGCTAGCATTACTTGATTATGAAAAAAATGGTTTAGCATATGTTTTATTTTAAAAACTAAGAATTTGATACAATATGTGCCTTTCCACCTTAGGAAGAGGTGAGACCTCTTGGATTTGATACCTGAAGTGATGTCATGTGTTGCTAGTTGGGCACTACAGACTGTCCAGTGAGAGAATATCATTGACCAATATCTGAAACTTCCTTCAATCGCTAAGGGAATATTTTCATTAGAGATATGAAAATTTCTAGGCCCTTACCATTTTTCATGGTGATGTAGGTGGCAGTTGAAAAAAAAATGGGTTGTGGAGTATGGTTATTTTTAGAGTTCTGAACAAACATTTAATGTTATTCAAGTAATTCCAGAATTACTTGATTATGAAAAAAATAGTTGAACATATGTTTTCATTTAAAAACTAAGAATTTGATACACTATGTTCCTCCCCACCTTGGGAACAGGCCAAATAAGATGTAAAAAATATTCACTGGCTAAGCAAAATCATTATCAATATCCAATAGGGTGGAGAAAATCTATGCTAAAACCTTTGTCTTAAAATTTTGGGCTTAATTTTTAATTTTTGTGTAGGGAGTAATAAAAAAAATGAGACATGTTATTATAATCCCTGCTACCTGATGGCAAGGACTGATAATGTAAAAAAATAATATTATTTATTTTGATATAAAAAAATAGTATAAATATATTTTTATTTCTAAATATTTTAGTATTAAACATTCTTATATAAATTAGTTATATATATAAAAAGTTGGATGACATATACATTGAGTAGTATTTTATTTTACATTATATATATATATAACTATACATATATATATATATATATTTATATATATATATATATATATATTAATATATATTGATGTCACATAATTTTGTTTATGAGTGGTCTCCATTTCATAAACGTGAACAACCAGAAAATTATAGGATAATAGTCCAAAAATGAACCATGTCAACTACAACAAGACTGAAAATTATATTATTTATTAGAAATAATAATATAACCATAAAATAAACTATGCAAATTAGCTCCCAAGGAAATGTCATAATAAAAAAATCAACTATAGAAAGAGAACAAAAAAATTCAGAAATTGGGAGGAAGTGAAAACGTCCACCTCAATGGGGCTAGAGTTCCCCTAGTCACTACCACTCTAGACTGGAGCGGTAGCCACAACAAATTCAATTTTCTTGATTCACACCCCCATATTCTTTTGATTGAGAACCACTTGATATAACATCAACAAAATTTCTTACTTCACTTCATTTTGTTTTGTGATTACTCTTCCAAGTTTTATGATTACTCTTGGGTGTGTCCCATGTTAGGATACAATCTCATATATCTTCCAACACCTTCGATTCCAACATAAATTCTGCTTCTATCTCAAAATATACTTCACATTCCCTCATTTCTTCCTAAATTTTAGTCTCTATGAACAAACAGGTTGAAGTCGATGCCCATGTTCTAACTTGAGAGCCACCAAACTCTCCCCAAATTCTGCATCGTTAAAAACAAGGAGCTTGTTGCTTGATAACGGTTGAGAGCAAAGGGATGTGGACCGAATAACCCTATATTAGGAGATAGTTTAGGCTCTCAAGATTAAGAAATGGCCATAAAACAAAAGGAATTTGCTTCTCTTGGCATTCTTAGCTATCATGCAATAAAAGAGAATGTAACAAATTCAGTGGGGAAAACAACAACTTAGACCACCAACCAACAAACAAATTTGAGTTCATTATTAGATTTGAAATGAAGGGAATGGATACCTTGAACTAGGCCACCTCTTGAAATGATGGATGAAGATTTGAGGTCATTTCCATCTAGCCCTCCCTACATGAATGCATCAATCTCACGCTACAAACGAATTCTCCAACATTAATCTTACCTCAACCTTGTCGTGAAAGAACATGACTTCCCCCACGTGCAACCTTATTTCTTAATAAGGTGGCATGTCTACCACTCTTATTGACTAAGGTGACAACTCCCTTAAATCCTACCTTCTCACCTCGTCTGATATATATATGTGTGTGTTTTTACTTTTTTCTTTTAATGTGTGTTTCATAGATACATAATTAATATGTGTTCTTTTTTCATGACCAAAGAAATCAACAAATGGTCGAGTTTCGTATTTTCTGGAAATGGAATCAATTCTAACTATTATCGCTATAACCTCCAGGCACTTATGTACATCCCTTTCGTAGACATGGGTGAATCAGGTATATTTTAACCTCAAACCTCTTGGTACATAGCACTTTTTTATGGCAACTATAGTGAATTGAACTTCCACATAGAACTAAGATAACTTTATGTTTATTTGATATAAGTTTTTTATTTTTTAATTTAAATATAATTTGTTAATTACTTTTTAATGAATTTTCATATTAATTTTTTGTTTATTACTTTGTAGAGAATTTTCAAATAAAAGTAATAATAAATAAACAAGCTTAACTTTTTTATAATATCATCTTTTTGGATAAGGAAAACTTTCATGTTGTTAATTTATTAGTCCTTTCCTCGTTAAGGACATTAGCATTCACCTTGCCGTCAAATTGCATTGACCGTGCCTTATTTTGTTGTTTTTTTTTTGCAATTTTAACCCAAGTTTTGGGAAAATGTTGAATATTTCTATTTCCATAAATTCATAAATAATTTTCTAATTTTCTGGAAATCTTATTTCCAATTTTTGATTGGCCTAACAACTTTTGATGGGGAATAATTCCTATTGTGGAGAGAATTTTAGTTTTGGTATTTGTTAGTACTTGACAATTGATTTAAAATAGAAAAAAATAAAAAAATTATGAGTGGCCCTTTGGTCGGTGAGTGTTATGACACTAACACTGTTATGGTATTGCTCTTCCCAACGATGACAAAACTGATGTAGTTACAGGTCCTTTTCATAGGCGCGGGCGGGGGGTGGCAAGGGGGGAGCTACACAATATCCACTTAATGTTTCATTGTCTGGAGATACTTTTACAAATTTATAGATCTTATATCATATGAATGTTTATGAAAGAATAGGTATGAGTAGGAGAACAAATATTATTATTATATTTGATTGCGCAAATCTTTTATTATGCGCAGGATTGGGTATGTGTGGGAGAACGATGGTGCATAGGGAAATTTATTCGGTAAGGACGAAATTAACGTTACAGGTTTTTCTTACGTAGAGAGACAGGGTATGTGTGGGAGAACAAGGGTGCATAGGAAACTTAATTTTAAAATTTTTCCTTGTGTAGAAATTGTACTATGCAGAGGATGAAGTATGTGTGGAAGACCGGATGTGTAGAGCTCTTATTTTATAGCTATGGAGAACAAGGGGTTCCAAGAATTCTCTAACAATGTGTTATTACTATGAGCATTGGTGTTAGAATTGAATCTTTGCAGAGGATGGGGTATAAGTAGGATAACATGATAGCTAATATTATTATGTTTCATTATGCAGACCTTTTACTGTGCTGAGTTTTTATATTGGGAATGGGGAATATTATTATGTTTAGTTGTACGAATCTTTTACTGTGTACAGGACAAGGTATTTTTGGGAGAAAAGGGTGTGCATAAGGAAATTAATGCTATACTATTAACGTTAATTATTCATTATTATTATCTTTCCTTATGTGGAGCTTTGACTGTGTGGAAGATCAGTTATGTATGTCAATTTTTCAAATAAATGTTTACATCAACCAGAAAGGGAAATTGACAACTGTGTGAATTAGGTCGAGGAAATATTTTGAAATTAAGTTACTGAGAGAAAAACAACAGCTAAATCAGTAAGGATTCATTTTGATGTAGGTTATAGGAAACAAGTCAAATAGAGTAATACAGATAAATGTCATGGATGGAAATTGATATTTTTTATTTTCAAATTCAACCAAAATTTCTTGTTGTAATTTTAAAAAACTCAAAGAAGGAAAATTATTGTAAACAAATTTTCTTTATCAATGAAAAAAAAACCAAAAAAAATAAAATTATAGCTATTTAAATTACTGCATATCCTCGATATCAGAAGTGACGTGAGCTAGCTCAAGTTGAGAAGGGGAGGGACCTTGGTCAATGGACATGGTATCATCATCTCTTTCATTAGCATCCTCCTCAACATTGACGTTCTCTAAGGGAGTCAAATTATCTAGAAAAATACTCAACGTTTCATTTGCCAGTTGGAGTTGCTCCATATTCAAGTCCAATATTTCCATTTTTTTATTTAGAAGGCTGAAATGGACCCTTACTTCGGATTGAATCATTTCAGCATGCTTTGAGGCTAAATCGATGAGAAATTCCAGAGCACCAGTTATTGTAGCTAAATAAGTATTTAGATTTATTATACAACTCTAGAACCACACTCCATAATCTTTAATATGTATTACAATCACCAATAAACTTGGTGAATTCCAGTTCTAATTTCTCACTTTATGTTTGCAAAATCACTCTAGCAATGTAAATATATCATTAATATAAGTTTCCTTCATTTTAATCCTTTGTCTTTTTAGTAAATGTTTGGTTTGAATCTACACAATGTAAATGCTCATTATCTCAAGGACATGCAAAGGATGGTGTAGGACAAGAAAATGGGGGTGAAGAAAGAAATTTATGTCGTCGATGCATAATTAATTTAATAATGAAAAAATTCAAATTAGTATTACTATGTTTCCTTTTATGAAGCTTTCCTTGTGCAAAATGTTTATTGTGCAAAGAATGGGTAATGTGCATGAGAATGGGGGAATTTTCCAATTTGTGTTTTCTACAATAAAATATTCGATTTGGTTTTCGTTCTTTGGACATATTTCATTTTGTGGAGTCTTCACCGCACTCGTTACAATGTTTAGTAAATTATTTAGCATTATTTATAGTTAAAATATTACCAATATAATAATAATAATAATAATAATAGTGATGATGATGATGTTGAAGAACTGTGTAGAAAGAAAAATCTTAGGAAAGTGGAAAACTTTCATTATAATGACACAAGCTTTAATTAGTTAATTAGCAAAGTCTTTAGTGCAAAAGAAGTTGATTATGTAGGTGTGTGAAAAAATCACTATTGTTCGCACTTCCACTTTTTTTCTTAAAATGAACTACTAACATAGTAGTGGGGACCAACATTGTTTATAGGTGTCAACATGAACAAAAGTATTTTTTTGTAATTTTTTTAATTAAAATACTTGTTTATGAGTTCAAGAGTGCATGAATTATGTGGAAGGTTTGTGACCCATGATTTAGATTGAATCACTCCAACATGATTTGAGACCGAGTTGATGAGAAATTGCAAAGCACCGACTATTCTAGCTAAAGATATGTTGATATCTTGGTTTGTAGCTCCAAATCATGCTCTATAAACATCAATCTATATTACACTTCCTAACCAAATTGGGGAATTATTGTTTAAACCTTTGGCTCTATCTTTTCATAGTCACTCTAGCAATGTAAATATAACATCGATCTAACTTTCATTGATTTTAAGCCTTTGTCTCTCTCGTTAATCCTAGGTTTGACTCCACACAATGTAAATGTTCATTGTCCGAAGGATCTGTGGAGGGTCATAAATGGGTGACAAAATTGGGGTGTAGAAGTAAATTAATGTCATCGACACATAATTAATTTAACTATGAATTGTCTTTGAATTAGTATTACAATGTTTCCTTTTGTGAAGCTTTTATTGTGCGAAGGTTTCACTCTGTGAAGTATGGGTAATGTGCATGACAATGGGGGAATTTTCTAGCTTGTGTTTTCTACAATAAAAAATTTATTCAGTTTTCATGCTTTAGACGAATTTCATTTTGTGGAGTTTTTGTTTCAGTTTGATAGTTGCTCCTAAAGTGAGATAATAATAGTGGGGACCAACATTGTTTATAGGTGTTGACATCAAAAAAAATATTTATTTTTTAAATTGTGATTAGAAAACTTGTTTATGAGTGCAGCGTGCATGATTTATGGGGAAGGTTTGTGATTGAGTGGAGTGTGAATGTATGCACGATGAAATGTTCAAAGTTTCCTCCACACAATGGATTTCCTCTACAATTTCACACAAATTCCTATATACAAAAAGATAGCCATAAATAAATATTTCATTGTGTGGAGAGTACAAACTTTAATCAATTGATCCAGAAAGTATTTAGTACAAAATAAGTTGATTTTTCTATAGTACCAAAACCACACTCAATTTGCAAGATGTGTTCGGTGACATTTGTGCTTAAACGGAAAGTTTCTTGCAGATATATTTTAGTGTGTGCAGAGGTTTCATTGGGATAGATAAAGTCTAATAAACATTAAATGCTAACATAAATATTTTATTTTAAATAAGCACATTTCTTTATTTCAATGAGGAATTTAATAATAAATATTAAATAAGAAACATCACTATTTCATTTTAAATAACATAGAAACTGTTCATCATTAATAAGGTTCAATTTCATAAAGCTTACTTCCATTTAATCAATGTGATGGATCATTGGCCAAATTTTTCATTTTGTTGATGGATCCTTGACCAAATTGTTCATTTTGTTGGTGGATCATTGACCAAATTGTTCATTTTGTCGATTATAATGTTATGTTCTAAGAATATGGGCATATGATATCACCATTAATAACAAGTTGATCAAAGTGTTCACTTTGTCGTCCATCAATATTTCTAGTGCGTTGGCAGTGCATCATTTGCCCATATTGTCGGCATAGAACATTATGATTAAGCAGGCCTTTCTGGTAATCATAAGGCTTCTCTTTAGAGTATCCTAGTGAAGTTGGAGAATATAAAATCTTCTTCATTATAGCCATTCATTTAACTTTTCTATGAATTAATAGCGTGGATTTATATATTACTAGTGCGAATGTTGTGCTACTTTCCTTGTTGCAATTGCAGATTTTTCTATTATGTTGGTCAATTAGTTGTTTTACTAGGTTCATTGCATTGATTAATGTTTTATAGATTTGAAATATTCACAAGATTTTCCATTTTCGGTAGATGATTATTACATTGGATTTATCATTAGTATTTGTTGATCCACATCGATACACTTGTGTGTGGGAAGTGTGTGAGATATTTTTCAATTCAACTAGAAAAGGAAAGCATACACATGCCACCAATGAAAATTATACCAACTCCTGCTAGTGAAAGGATTTTTGTTTATATCAATTTGATAAGCAATAATCCATAATGGCCATTTCTGTACTTTTTTTTCTTCTCTTTTTTTTTGGAGAGAGCAGTCCGATGAGGGTTACAACTGTCAAACTTCAAGATCTTTTCCAGTTATGCTTATATTTTTGTTTAGGATGAGGTTTTGCATATTGCTTATTTTCACTTCCATTGGTTGTACATTGTCAATATAACATCAAAGGCATTGGGACAATTAAACATCTAGAATAGATAATAGTGTATCTAGATAACGATGAGAACGATTAAGTTGTGATTCAAGAATAACTTTGGTTGTCTCCTTTCAATTCAATTTTCATTACGATAAGAATTATGGTAATATCTTTGTATTCAGATATGGGTTGCATAAAATTTCTTATTGTCACTTATCCTGGCTATACGTTGTCAATATTGCATCGAAGGAATTGGGACAATTAAAAATATAGATAACACTCTATCTAGATAATGATCAAAACAATTAAAAATCTAACCGTCAATTTGTTATATTGCTACTTTTCATACTAACGTATTGGTTTGTCATTTTGCACTTTTGACACTTTGGTTATCCTTTTTTCTTATGTTACACTGTGCAAGTGAAAAAATAAATGTATTAAATAGATTACTTCTTGTCACGCTGCACCTTCATTCTCCCATACATACTTCATCTTTGACACATTCTTCGTTGGGGATAGTAAAAAATATTTCTTAGCTTCAGAAATTATTCTACATATAGCGATATCTGTTAAAGTTCCAAATGAGGAAGAGTTTAAAAACTAACCAAAGAAATTCTTTTTCCTAGTTCTTAAAGGAGCTACATCTATGTACAACTATTATCAAATTCTTGTGCATATTACTTTCACTTTGCAAAAAGAAAAAAGCATAGTCGATTGGACATTGACTATTTTCTAGATTTGTGATATATTGCAAAATACATCTTCGATTTTTGATTGAGCCTGAATTATACCTTCAATTTGTGTTAGGTTTGATTTCTTTATGTTCAACATTTGGTTCTTTTCATATGATATTTAGATATACAATTCAGGCACAATTGAAAGCTGAAAATGTGTTCATATCTGCTTCGGTGTCCTATGCATATTCTCTATTTTGCACATATTCAAATCTCTATGTAATATCTTTTCTGGATATGTGCACTAAATTTTCTCAACCTCTAAATAGAGCAATGATGGCTTAATGAGGTAAGAAATGGGTTGATTTGAACGGGAGGAAGCTCATTCTAGTTATATTGTGTGGGAGCTTGACATAAAGGGGAAAGCGTAATTGCTAAAGATTTGGTTGTCTTTCATATCTATGATGTGTTTCAAAATACATATCAGTGACATTTTCAATGGCATCTAACTCTTTATATATAGTTTCCATGTAGAATTTCCATGTGTAACTATTTGTGTGTGTCAGGTTAGACATAATAGATCATGCACACATATCCATGGTGAGTCATAGAAACGTAGGAAGTTAAATAAATATAAAATTGCATGCTACATTATATGGAGTCGTTAGCCTTAAGTGGCTTTTGTTGTTTAAAAATCAGTATTATGTGGAAGAAAACTGTGCGGACGAACTGTGTGGGGGGGAAGTGAATGCAGAAGTATGGAATTTTCCATATAAAGATTGTATTTGTTAGCGCGTATACTCATGCTTCAGCGTAAATTATAAATCAAAGGGCCTAATTTTTATGGATCTTTTTTCACATTATTTTAATAATAATAATAATAAGTAACATGTCACTTCATTTTTTCTCATTAGCCTAAGAATCGTAAATCAAATGTTCTAAGTTTTATAAATCTCTTTTGGCGTAATTTTAACATGTAACATGTCAGTAGTTGCATTGGCCAAGTGTTGATCATGCATTTTTTTTTTTGGATGCATGTTGCGAATGCATATTGATATATTTCATAGTTCTAGGGGGGGGTGGTTCGTTAAAAATGGTTTTCCTCATAATTGTCAAAATTGATACATTGTTCCAAGAATTATGCATTTTGCTTGTTAACATAAGAATTATACACAATATCTCTTTTCAGAAACAGATACAGATTTTCCAATATACGTATCAGGTACGCTGTGGATCATTTATTTTTTGACTCTATATCTCGTTCATAGACAAGGTTTTTAGGAGAATTGGTTATATCTATATTTTTACTCATTTTCATGTAAATTATTTGTGTTGTGCTTATCGTTGAATAATGGTTCATAGTGGAATTAAAATTTTTTTTTGAAACGTAATTTCTATAGCATCAATGAACACACATGTTTGAATTATGGTTACTAAAGCATCAATGGAGAAACATTTGTTTACTATAGAAAGGAATGACACAGATGCAATACTAAGGTAACATAATCTATTTCGTTTAAACAATTTTTCATATGTTGTGGGAGATTGCATGTTCGATAGTATGCGAACTCTATTGCATTTTACATACACATTAACATAATTGTGTGAAGGAACAATATAACATTTCAAGAATCGTTTACTGTAAGGGAAGGTTGAAGCCATATTATCTTACAAACATGAATTGAATATAGATGCATTAATACATATGCATGGTATAAATAACCTAGATATTTACATGGGAAGGATAACAAAGTTAGCTTCAAATACTAGTGTTGGGGAAGAATGAGGACTTTTGGGGGACATATTTTGTATACATTGGTTATAAAACTGGCTAAAAATTCCCATAAGACATTGGTCAAGGAAAAAAATGGAAAATTCTTTTCATTTTAATTAATATTTGTCTTAAGAAAGTTATGACATATTTTTCCATGTTGAGAATTCAATTGCCGGACATTTCAAACCATTTTTGTGCAAGAAAAAATGTTCATATTGGAATTGGTCATGAACCTATAAGAAATATAACAACACACGAAGAAAAATAACATGGATGGATGTAGATAGAAAAATGCACGGGCAAACATATGGTTAAGAGATTTTCTAGGTTGATGAGTATTTACAATGAAAGTTGTTTTAAAACAACATGTCAATTGATGAAGAATGAGTATGATGTTCCCTCTTTATGATGCATAATTGCACAAATTCTCTGCAACACAATGATAGATAATGATTCATTTTCATTAAACTACATGGATACATTGTACAATTAGCAATGCCATATGAAAAAGGGAATATAGATGGTGGTCTTTTTGTTTATGATTGGATACAATATATCTTGAATATAAATATATGCATATGGTCCACTGACACTCTATCTATTGTGTTTAAATTTCATGGGTTCAAGAAAGATGAAACAATATTTCATATTATGCAATTTGGTTGGAGTGTAGGTCATTTGCATTATGAACCTCTCAAAGAGATAGTATAACGAAAAAACATTTCACATCCTATTGAAGTAGTTAAAAAAAAAAAATTAATGTATAGAAGAATCCAATAAAAAACATAGTGGCATTAATACACATGAGTTCGAAAACATGAACGTGAATGAAAATGGCATAGAAATTGATACAAAATTTATCAATGGAAATAAGATATTGCAACAATCAATGCATCGAGTCAAAAAACATATAAGAAACAAGGACATTTTTTAAACAATTGTTCTTAGAAAACTATGCAAACCATTGAATTCGAGTTCTAAGATCGTGGACAATGATGAAAATACTATGGAACGTAATATGAACCCTATGAATGTAAGAAAAATAACACGTTCTTTGGTGTGTGAACTAAAAAAATACATAAGAAAAAAATGTCATCGAAATAAGTCATATTACAAGAAAATAGAAACTACAGAAGTCAATACAAAATAGAAAATTTGCTAATGACCATAAATAATCATTACAGATGTTCAATTATACATTTGAAATAGTGGCCGAATAATAGTATTTTAAGAAAATACAAGATGTTCCTGTTTATGACTATGGAATTTGCAATCAAACTTGATTTAAAAGAGATCTCATAGAAAAACAAATCAGTAATGTGTCCAAAATTAATTGTGTATGAAAAAAATGTAGAAAGGCACTAAACAATGACAAAGTGATCAAATTTGCAGTTCCAAATAATATTAGCCATAATAGACAAGTATCCATAGTGAAAGAAAATTATGAATTGGAGAAATTATTGATATCACTACGATTGCCATTTTTTCAAATATGAAAACTTGGTCAACGTTTTGAAAAAACCACAGTTGACATTGATTGGTGGTCTAATCAATATGCCTGTTGACATGCTTTGAATTCAAATTGCACTGAATCTAATACTGTAGCAGTCACAATTAAAAAAAAATTAGTGTTTAAAAACATTTATGTTATTTTTTTTGGAAAGTTCAATCTTTTGAAATAAATAAAAACCCTTGGAATAAAACATAAACACATAATTGAAATTCCAATGAATAAGGTGGAATGTAAATTCTTTATAAAATGTTCAATTTCTACATCCAAAAATGTATACCTCAAACACAACAATATAGCATTGACTTATATTCTACGATTATCGTCAGACCATATAAGTTGATCTACAACTAATTATAAGATAACTTAACTCCTTTTTTTTTTCCAAAAGTTACATTTTAATATAAATAAATTATGTAACATAATATAATGTTAATAAATTAAATTGAAATATATATATATCTATATATATATATATATATATATATATATATATATATAACATCAATAATAGAAATAGACGTAGTCAAATTTATAGACAAAATGACCTTTTTCACGACATATTTTCAAGTTAATTTTAATCAAAATCCACCACATATTTTTAAAAACTTGAGTTTAAGTTGTTTAGTCTGTAGAATTGGAGTGCCCCAAGGTATTTTAAAATGTTAAATCCACTTATGTGTTCAAAAATACATTCTAAACAACAAAAATTCACATTCTTTCTTCAAATTGTTTTGTCAAATTCCAATGAACAGATCTATTTCATTTATAAATTAGACTAAGCCAATAATAATAATAATAATTAATAATATATCATTCTTTAATTTTAATAATTAATTTTTAGCATATTTAAAATATACGAAATTAAAATAAATTTAATAAACAAAAATTTATTTTTATATTAATGTCTAATATATTTAAATAAATAAAATATAATTAGGCAAAAACAAAAACCAAAAAGACAGACATTTAGCATCCCATTTTTTTCAAGGCCAGCAACGACTGCAAGTAACCACATATAAATAGTTGGCAAACAGGTCAAATCACCTTCCTTTCTAAAAACTAATTTCGAACTTCCTTTAAAATGGAGTAGTCTATAATGCGAATTTTCAGAGATTTTGATCATCCAAAAGTGCATTATTCCAGCCAACCACCCAACTGGATTTTCCCTCACCTCCGTTGCTGTCACCTCGCCAGAACGCTACTCTGTTACCTCTGTCACCATCCTCGAATGCTAGCTCCCACCATTAACTTCGCGCAGTCACTGCCAACTCCCAACATTAACTTCACCATGCTTCACTGTGCCAACTCCATTTGAACTTTCCTCTGTGGCACTGCATCCCCTGCTACTCTGCTTGTACCCAAAATTTCTGTTGCATCTTCTCAAATCAAAAGAATTACTTCGCTAGTGAGTTCCTCTGCATTTGCTCAAGTCAGAATAACTACTTCGCCATTGTCCTCATGATATTTGAACATCCAAATTTTCGGCCATTAAAGGTCAGGAAAGTCTACATCCAAAATTTATTCTACAACTACACACCATTCTATTCATGCTTATGTATAGAAGTTTCTAATGTTTTTAAGGTATCTCTTATGCGAGTTGCTCAAACTAAAGGCAAAAGAGTAAATACCATGTACTCCCAGTAACAGAGCATTTTTGTTCTGTAATAACATATTTTCTCTTTCTCTCGCATTTTGTGGAGCTGTAACTAGGAGTCCAAGAAATTACGCAGCTAATTAATACAGTCAACAAATACAAGTTTCATCAGAAATTTTGAAGAGTTTGAACTGCTTCATAATAAAGTAAATATTATAAATGTTAGAAATAATATTGAAAATGAATGCACTCTGGCATAAATTTGGAATAAACATCTAGGTGAAGGGAATCCTAATAACATAATTAAATCTCATCACACAACACAACAAGCAACATGGAACTTTCTCACCTCTGGTACGGGTTGACATCACAAATATGAGTGTATTAAAGATTTTTCTAGAAGCCTATGCAATGACAATGGCCTCTAACTTCTGACTCCCCATACCAAATTTACTAGCAAGGTAGTTGACCAGGAGCTAGTCATTCTAGAAAAACAAAACGCAGAGGGCTCAGAAACTGAAGTGCATTTGTGAGAGCAGGATTGTTGAACTTCACATATGGAAAAAAAATATGTGACAACATGCGTTCGAACATAACAACTAGAAATTAACAGTTTCATCCATTATTTATGGTACTAAATCATTATAAAGAGTTTCTTTTCAATCCATAAACCACATGAGCACTACAACATAGAACATAATTTCATGATACTGCCATTTGTTATGGCCCAAGCTAAACTCTACACCAACTCTCTTGCAATTTATGCAATAAGCTTTGCCCTTTTTAATGCAATGCATTACTTTCTCATTCATCTTGGCAAGAGTCATGTTGAAGTAATTCATCTACCATGCAAAGAAACATGAAATTTCTGGTGTGTGACTTATATTTTAAATGTGTCACAAATTAGAGACTACTCCTTATCTATAAACTAAAATTAAATTTTCTTTCCAAGATTTGTAAAACTGTTGAAGTTTTCGAATCAAGTATAAGTTGAGATGATGATTAATTTTTTGCCTTGAAAATTGGGATTTCTGTCATTTCTCTATATCTGTCCCTTAATTTTTGATCTTCATACCTTTGAATTCGAATAAATCTTCAATCTATTATTTCTTTTCCATAAAATGCTCGAATTTTTCCACATATACTTTCATTCTGCTGAAATTCTTGGATTTGATTTTTGTTGGTTGATTTCTTTCCTTCATATATGGAAACAAATTTCTGCCTCATAATACTCTACCAGTTGAATCCTTTGACTACTGATTCAATGTCATTTATTCTTACTCCAACAAAGCTAACAAATATCAAGACTTGAATTCCATTAGTTTCAGATAGTAAATAATAGAGAAAACTTGCAAATTGATGCCAATCGATCTCTTGTTAACATGAATTTGCACCCATTTGCTTCAAAAAATGTGAAAGGAAGATTAATCCTATTTGCCAGTGAACCATTAACATGAAAATATACTCCATATATAACGTTAACCCAGAAAACCGTGATGATAATTAAAACAGTTGCAAGAACTCCACCAACTGAAAAATAAGAAATAAGTACAAAAATAAAACCAACTATGAATTTACAATTTTTTCTTCACTTGACAAATTCTTTAAATGTCACACTGAATCCTTTCACTAGGGTTATTAAGACCCTTTTTTTAAGAATATTGATCATTGTCTGTCGCTGCTTGTCATAAATGGTTGGCTTGCCTAAAAGGTGATGTTTATTGTTCTTTTTAATGTGAATCCCTTATTGTTGTTTTTAATGTGAATCCCTTCTAAATTGGAGAACTTCAAGAATTGAGAATTCATTGTTTGTATGAAATGTTTCTCTATCCTTGTTGCCCTATGTAGATTCCCTCGAAACCTTTGTCTGCTTCCTGAATTTCTTACTTAGATAATTATCTGACCTATTATGTGAGAAATTTCTCTATATATGAAATATTACACAAAGATAAAATTGTTGAAACTTTACCACACAACCCCTGATTACTGTTACAGTGACAATCATTTAGCATCTAGCTTCTCTATATGAGGCCAAATCATCAAATTCTTATTTTGGTTTGATAATTTTTCTGTATACATTCTTGCAAATTTGTTGGCACAAAACTGGAAAAGTATGGCATCAGATAAGTAATCTTGGAACTATTATGTATTGGGCTATCACATATCATCAACTCACACCTGGACAACCATTTGGCACTTTTCAACTTAGCAGTTCTACTCTAGAGTTTGAAATTTCCTTGGAAAAATTTGGTAGCTCCATGGACAAGTGTCATTCAAACACTTAGTTGTTCATTAAATACTTGCGTGATGATATGCGACTTTTTGGAGATTCACATATCATATCATATGACAACATGAGGCCCACAGTTATATTGTCAAATTTGTACAAACATCATTTCCATGGGGAGGTGAGCTTTGTCATTGATGTTTTTGTACTACAAACTAGAAGAATGTGGGGTTCTTGCTCAATAAATAGTGTAGAATATTTTCTTTTGACATTTCACCTTCTTTCTTCCATATCTGCCAATGAAGGGGACCCACGACAATAGTCTACTTGTAAATGAAACTATTTATTCTCTTTTAAAACTTTAGTTTTTAGATTCAACTTCTTAATATGTTTCCACATTTTTTTCAACGGTTGAGACAACATGGAAAAGAAATGGAAGACTATTATGGGCCTTGAGGTGCAAGACCCTAAAGACAAAACCATATTTTCTAGTAAAGATTTAGTTTGGTTTGAAGTATATAAGATGAACATGAATATTGACCGCGTTGCTGAAATTCCTAAACTAAGAATCAATGATTTTATTCAAGGAGAGGAATCAAATACATATGCTCCATGTTCCTTCCAGCGTCGAAAAAGTAAAACCCCAAGCTCAAGGCCTAGTGCTACCTTACTATGGGAACTGTAAGTATTTTAGAAAAGCCTTGTTTACATGTTGATATTAATAGTGCTTTATCATTTGTCATATGTGTTGACATTTCAAAGTTTATTTTGTAGTTATACTTGCTCATATGGCCCAGAGGACAAGAGAGAAGAATGGAAAACCAAACCAAGGTGTTCAATTCTCAAAAAGAGGGGTTCCCAATGCCATTTTATTATAAGGGTCATGGTTCAATATCCTGACGTTGCAATAATAACATACAACATGTATGATCATGAAGATGGGAAAGGATGGCTTTGCCATGGAAAACATGATACTTTAGGAGATGATGGTCCTCAAAGAAAGCCTAGACATTCAAGAGACATGATTTCTTATTTAAAAAGTTGTTTTTTCCTTCAAGTGCCAATTGACTCTTTTTGTAAAATGCATATTAAGCAATATGTTGACATAAATGCCATAGCTCCGGATAGGGATTTTTTCTTACGCAAAAAAGATATTGTAAACATCTATAATCATCTAATAAAAGAAAATTACCAACTGCATAGCAAAGATGAAATGAGTGTGAATATCTGGTATGAAAAACACTATAATGATTTCTTCTTCTACCAGAAGCCTAATGGTGGAGAGATTTCTTTTGTCACTAGAATACAAACAAAATGGATGTTGGAAACTATGGTCAAGTTATCCCAGAATAGCTTGATAGCCATGGACTCAACATTCAGTACAAATAAATATGGAGTGAGTATTTTTGCAATGATAGCTTTAATGAATCATTTTGATTATAATGATTCAATATGATTATTGACTTAAAATTAAATTCATTTTTTTAATATGACAGTATCAGTTGTACACACTTGCGGTGTTTGATGAGCAACAAAGTGGGGTTCCAGTCGCATGGGTGGTGATGTCACGTAATACATCACAAGATATAGCGGTATGGCTAGAGCACCTCATGCATAGGTGTTTTTAGATTCGTCCTGACTGGAAGGTCAATGCCTTTATGGTTGATGATGCATTGGCTGAAATCATTGTTTTGAGGTAACATCAATATTCTTATTTGACATTGCAAGTTGCATTCATTCTAAATATTTCACACTTAAAATGAATTAAATTTTTTTAGGAGAATCACCAGATGTGAAGTGAGATTGTGTATTTGGCATGTGAGGAGGGCATGGCTAAATAATGTTAGTTGGTTTGCCAACAATTTAGAAAAAGCAAAAGAGATGTTCAATGAACTTGGTTATATCAAGAAAAATGTTTCTAGTGATGAAGTGGATAATGAAATCAATGGTTTTTTCACCAAATTTGCAATTGAGAAGAATTTTTTGGACTATTTCCACAAGAATTAGGTTGATGTGAAAAGTTCGCATACTATTTTTTTTAGTTCATATGTTTTTTATTTTATAAAGACAAGATATATTTACTAATTCGATTTTTTACATTTAGGGATGTGGACTAAAGGCTGCCGAGGTTTTCCTCATTCAAATCAGGAGACAAATAATGTTGTGGAGTCATACCATGGTTATCTAAAGACAACCTTTGTATGTGATCGACGAAAGAAATGTTCTTGTAGGATGAATTAGCTATTCTATACTCTAATAAAAAATGTTGAGCCATGTTATCAATTCAAGGAAATTATGAAAAAAGAAGGATATTTGAACAACCACAAGAAAGAGATACAGCTTGAATCATCAGTGGAAAAGGCTAGAATAATTCTAGACAGTGATTGTACACCTCATGAGAGAATATCTCACGCTTATTGGGTGAGGAGCCAAAGTAAACCTGATAAGAAATATCTTATCATATGGCATTGCATAAATTTTATCACTTGTGATTGCTCATGGTCTATTCATGGAAACATTTTCAAGCATTCCATAAAGGTAGTTTGGTTTCATTCCTCCTTAATGGATTCAAACCCTTTATTGGATCTTGATACCACACCTAATGCATTGAATGCCCCTCCTGAGATAAGTATAGAGGCATCAAACCTTCATGCAGATACTAGCACAATTATTATGGATGATGAAAATGTTGAAGACCTTAATTTGTTGAGAGAGGAGTTGTTTGGCTATCTATAACTGTTTCGGAATAGTCGTCCTACTGTGAGCAAGACAAAACAATTGATTGATTTGGCTAAAAAATTTGTGGATGATGTTAATGATCTTCATATTATGGATTATGACTTCACCCTTGGGTTGGGTGCTTATGTGTTATCTTTGAAGAGGAAAAAGAGTTTCCTCAGTCCTAAAAAGAAGAATAAAAGAAGAAAAAAGAATGCCACCTTGGATATTGATTTGAATGTCCCTAAATCTGAAGATGAACCATTTCAATTTCAACACCTCAAAAAGCATGGTAGTCATCGCTCCAACAATGCACCCTCTACTGTCTCAAGTAAGTTCTGCAGAGAGATTAGATGATATGTGTTTTCTCTTAACTATGTGCATTGGTTGTTGTTATGGGAATAAGTACCCTAGGACTTTGTGTTAGAACCCCAACAGAGCAGAAGAAAACTACAACAAGAAACACTCATACATCTCAAGAAAAACGCATATATAATCAAACTACGGAAGAGCAACTGTACCCAGATTTCCTTTGTTCGAGTAGGTCCCGTAGGGTTCAGACCCTCTATAACTCCCGATGTTCTTCAAACCTGAAAATCATTCAATTCGAACATACATAGTAGTATAGAATTAAAGCATATTCATGAAATTGACTTTATATCATATAAAAAAATGATTGAACATACATGAAAACATCATTCATATATGAATTAAAACATAACTTGATGGATAAACATGATTAATTTTAGAAACAAGACAACATTTATTTTGTTGCAGTAAGCTATAAATAACATGGAGAGAATTGACCTTAGTCTTCTTCTTCCGTCTCCAAGTGGAACCGTCCTCCGGATTCGTCCTATCCCGGCCTTCAACAATCTTCTTCCATAACCAACACCATGATATCTCAAGCAAGAGGGAGAATATCTACAATCAAGGAAACAAGGGTTTCCTAAAGCTTGGGGCACTGCATGAGGCATAGGGATTCATCAGACTTGGTCAGGGATAATCTCAGTACAATAACTCTATCTCTTCTCCTCCTTTAGGCCTTCCCATAGAAGTATATTTATACCTCTCCCAAATAGTTTTTTAGTTGGGAAATAGTTCATAAACAATTGGACCATGGGCACTAGGAGGTAATCAATAGGAAAACCCCGTGAACTCTACCCATAATTAAGGAAAATTAATCTTTTTAAGTGTTTTAATACATATACGCGGGTTGGGTATTGACTGACCCATGTGTACATGCTTTTATCTCAGGGAAAAGTAGCATACACGGAATAAAACACGGTTTTTAATATATTTGGACCAAGTTTGGAAGGAGGGGTTGCCTTAGGCCATAAACCAAGCATCACAAATACCAAGGGTGGTAAATGGTGCTATAACAGTTGTTGTTGATGTTTTTAATATAATGTTTGAATGTTTGCAGGGGTGCACCATCCCAATACTGTGCCTTCACTTGAAGCATGTAGACAGAAGAACCATCACTCTATTTATCACATGAGTCAAGGTGCATGTGATGGGACACCTAATGATGTTTTTTGTATTCCGATGCCTCAATAAATTACCATCATATTATTTGCTCTGATGGAAATTACATTGTTTTCTTACAGATGTAACATCTTCTTCAATGGATCACCCTTCATCCAAACATGATTGGCTCATTGACAACTCCCAAATTGGTGATTTGTTGGGTTTGTTGCTATGCATTTTCTCTTAACTATGTGCACTAGTTGTGTTAGGCCAGGAGTAACTCCAGAAAAACTAATTCGATTATTTCATGAGATAGCTATTGTTATATATGATGAGCCCCAATTTTGGTACAATTTGGGCTCATTTTGGCGTATTTTACTTGCTCAAACCATTCATCTTTATTTGCTTATGCATGCATTTCTTAGTTTATTCATGTTGTTTGTAGGAGAAAGGTTAGACACTTTATCTACGTGACTAATGCATTGTGATTCCAGGTTTTGGCATTAAAAAGGGAGCAAGAGACAACGCAAAAGGGATAAGGAGACACTAAGGTGGCAATGCTGATTTTGTGGGGAGATGTCCACAGTCTTGGGACATTCCTCGTGATTCCCACCAAGAACTCCGAGCTCCAATCCATCTCCCCTCCGAGCTCACGAAGCAGCCAGCTGTCCTACATGAACAGCAGTCATAAACTATTCTACGAGAGCAGTAGTTATGACTGCCTTACAGGATCCGCAGTCAAACTCTAGTTGGACAGCCGAGCCCCTAAAATCAAGGGCACTCGGTGGCTCATCATTTTTTTTGTATAAATTTGAAGGCCTTAGCCTTGGATGCTTGTTGAAACTCCCATATTATCATTGTAATTTCAGAGCGCAGTTTAGTTTTGTTCCTTTTTGTAAGCCAATTCGGCATGACACCAGTTTTATGAATAAAGAAGGCAGTTTGTGATCTATTTCTGAGTTTTTTTAGGAGACTATAGCTCTCAGGTTAGGGCCCAACCTGAGAGCCATAGATCCCCTCTGCTGTAGTGTTGTTTCCATTTCCTTTCCAGCACTTTAAGTTTTCGTTTACACATGCAATTCGAATGAAAGTTTGATGATTTGGTTTCCTTATGAGTAGGATAGATGTTGCTTATGGTATAGTTGTTTCCACTTGCTTAGTGTAGCAGAGGATATATACCATCCATTGGAGCTCCAGCAAAATGGTTGTTAAGGCTCACTGCCACCTCTCTTGAAGATTGGGGTGCAGTCCATAACTAGCCACCAAAAATACGCATTACTTTACTTGATGATTGCTGCAATACAGTCTCGGTCTTGATTAGATGCTTCCTTGTCAGTCACACCTGCACACATACTTTCATCACAGCCTCACACATATTTCTCCTCGCGTTTTGGATTGCTGTTCATCGAATTCTCAGCATAAGTAATCTAGGTTGATGTATTTTCGGTTTGGTGACAGTCATAATCATTTGTTTCATTTACACTCCCCTTTCTCGTTCCATTACCATTACTTCCATCTTGATCATGCATGCAACCATATCTCCTCGACCCTCACTTCGTTCTGTCCTTTCCTAAAGTCTTCCATTCCTCACGTAGCTTCATTCCTTGACCTTTCATTGACATCACTTCAACATACCCCCTACATCCGTTCCCCATCTCATCTTTCCACTTCTGAGCCATCACCAGCCTTATCCCTCCCTCACATATCTCTTCTTATCATTCCATCACTCCTCCATCACTTCAATCCTTCACGGTAGATCATCCTGTAGCAGTTTAGAGACATCCTGTAGAAACCTCTGAGTATCCTGTAGAATCCCCTGCAGACATCCTGTAGGAGGTTATTCACTCGGTTGCCGAGCTTCCGAATGTGGAAAACCTCTGTGGATGGATGCTAAGGGTCCTTAGGGACCTCACCTAGCCTCCCCAACCTGTCTCGCGCTTTCCTTCCTTCTCCATCCCATCTACACAACCAAACCCTAATAAGCACAAAATCGTAATCATTCCACCTGCTTAATGGAAAGTACAAAAACATGTCTTTGATACTACAAGTAATTTAGATCCATGCATTTCCACTTATTAGAGGTAGTAGCAGCATTGGTAGAAGTTTTATTTACCTTCATTGCATTGTAGGGGTTAGACTAGTTAAATTAGGGTTTCCTAGGTTTACATGCTTTGGTTTACTTTCAGTTCATTTGTGTCAAGTAGACTAGTCTTCTTTGAGCTAGCTTTCGTCCATCATTGATAAAGCTTCTTCTGTGAGCCATAGAAGTTGGCTTGAGCCCTAGCAGACTTGTGCCAGTTGATCAAGTGACAGTTGCGACAAGAGCTAGTACTTGTGCATACAGCACCGTCGCTTCCAAGTTTGTACGAACTACCGGGTTGATAAAATGAGAGACAGGAAGCCCTAGGAGTTGTAGCATTATTG
>APFE030979336.1:102296-113536 GCA_000404065.3 Pinus taeda
GTATAGGAATCCCCCCTTCAAGATGTGGAATCTAATTATCAAATTCTTGAAATGATTTTGCTTTTGCGAATCTATCCAAGCAATCAAGTTGCCGCTCAACAACATTGTCAGCTTTGGATGCTTCAAGAAAGATTACATCTGTAAATACAACAAACTTTTTATTGACTTCATCATAGAGACGGTATGCTTTGGAGGTTTTTGAATACCCCAGGAAGATACACTTACGACTTCTTGCACCAAGTTTGTTTCTATGTACCTTTGGTATCAAGGCATAACATGTGAAACCAAAGACCCTGAGATGCTTTACCGAAGGAACATGTCCATACCACATTTCATAAGGAGTCTTGTTCTTATAGCATTAGATGGACATCTATTCTTTATATATGCAGCAAATAGAACAGCATCAACCCAAAACATTATCTTTACATTTTTGAAGAAAAGCATGGATCGTACCATATTCAAGATTGTCCTATTCATTCTTTCAGCTACACCATTCTGTTGGGGATTATAAGGCACAATTGTTTGATGTTTCCCATGTTGGCGAAGATAGCGTTCAAATTCATTTGATGTGTATTCTTTTCCATTATCAGTGCGAATAGACCCAATATGAGATTGTGCATCATTTTCAATCCATTTATGAAAATTCTTGAATGTTAGAAAAACATCAGATTTGTTCTTCAATAAATAAACCCAACACATTCTGGTGTAGTCATCAATAAATGTCATGATATATTTATTTCCATTTGCAGAAGGAACAGGCATTGGACCACAAATCTGAATGAATAAGTTCAAGCTTCCTATGTGCTCTTGAATGTGAATCATGAAAAGACTGTTTGCTATGCTTTCCTAGAATGCAAGCATCACATTGCTTAAGTTTTCTAGGAATTGTAGGCAAATCAGCAACACCATTTTTCTTCAATAAGCGGAGACTGTCATAGTTTAAATGTCCAAATCTAGCATGCCATAATAAACTTGATGGAAGTGTACCTTCTTCATGATGAGCAATATATGAGAAATGTTGTGCATGAGCAGATGTTCCTTGCAGTTTGAAAAGTCTTTCTTCTTCTATTCCCCTCATGACAAGTGAGTGATCAGATGCTTTTCTTACCTCAAGCTTGCCATCAAACATATGAATGGAGTGACCTTGCTGGCGGATATGGACCAAGGACAACAAGTTTCTCTTGAGCTGTGGGAGATATAGAACATGATCCAGAAGAAATTCTGAGAGACCAAGCAGTTTAAGCCTGATTGTGCCAAGCCCTGATGGCTTGATTTTTGACAGATCTGCAAAGTATACTACTCCATCAACATTGTCAGTGAAATCTTCAAAAAAATCTTCTCTACTAGTCATGTGATAGGTTGCTCCCGAATCAAGCAGCCAATCATTTTTCCAGGAAGCAAGTGAAGTATTAAACAAATCTTCATTTACTCCAATGTTACACTGTGCCTCAACATAGTGAGCAGATTCAAGTGCTTTACCTTTGTCTATATCATCAGTTTTACCTTTCTGTTGGTTTCTTCTCTGCTCAATTTTGTCCCATGGTAACTTGCATGTATAGGCATCATATGATCCATTTATTTTGTAGCGAATATAATGTAAATCTGCCTTTTCTCCTTGAGAATGTCTGCCCCCCCTACCTCTGAAATATCTTCCTCTTCCTCTTCGTCCACCTCTTCCTCTTATAGAATCTTGAGCAGGATACTTTTCTTTATGAGCCAGGTATACAGTCTCTTCAGAAGATTCAGGGGTTGTCTTCTTTCTAAAGGCTTTTTCTCTTTCAACAAACTTTTTCACCAGAGATTTAAAGGTTATATCTTTGAGATTTCCATTTGCTTGCAAAGACTCAAGAAAATTGGAGTATGTAGGATAAAGTGCCTTGAGAAAAGCAATAAGAGAGATATCCAGCTCAACTTTAGTGGATTTGATATCATGCATTATAGACTTTATTTCAGATGCAAGAGCAAGAGGATCATTATTTTGCAGTTCAAGAGTGAAGAGTTTAATCATAAGTTGGACTAAGTGCAGAATGTGAGTCATAGAGTTCTTTCAGCTTTTGTAAAGCTTCAAAGGCAGTTGAATATGATGAAATGTGGCGACTCACCTCCTTATTTACAGATGCTGCGATTAATGCATATGCTTTGTTGTTCTTGTTTTCCCAAATGGCAAGCTCTTTGTCTGAGGTAGGTTTTTTTGGGTCACTGTCTCCTTCTCCGACACACACTCCTTTCAACAACTCATTGAAGATGAGGGTGTGTTGTATCATTCGGGACCAATCAAGATAGTTCTCCTTGCCAGTGAGAACTATTCCCACCATAGAGATGATTGAATGCATTCTGTGAAAAAAAATAGCTTCTACTGATAGAATAATACTTCTAATGGCAAAAAGAATGTGCTTTTATGGAGGGAAAGAAAAACTTTTGCTGCTAAAAAAATGATTCTGAGACGAATGCTGATAACATGTTACTACTGTAACATATATCACCACATATATATCACTGCATAAACAATTTAACACTTTGTTTAAATGCTGTAATATGTATCACATCATATATACATCATATACATAAACAATTGAGCGCTTTGTGTTAAACGTTGCCCTTTACTACGAAGCTTCAATGATGGCTTCCGAATTGGAAGCTGCATTTATGCACCAACACTTAAACACTTAAACACTTAATGCATAAATCGAAAACCTTAAGCATATTTTCTCACTACTAAATTTCGCTACCATGTTGTAGGCAATCAGGAGAAAAACCATCATCGCGCAATTGAAACATAAATGCTAACGAGGGTTCGGCTATTCGCTTCACACTGCTGCTCTTATAATGTTAACAGATCTATTTTAATTATTGAAAGTAATTGGCACAAGTTAAATAGGTTCAAAAACGCGTAGCTAAGCACAAACCATCTGAAGTTATGCACTTTAATCTCCAGCCTCTTTCTAATTAAATTGATGCATATGAACGATAGATATATCCTTCAAAAGCTTCTATTATAGTGTCTACGGGTAGTGGGAGAGAATTGAAAAAATCCCATAGATGCACGAGTTAGATCCTTTGGTGATGTTCCTGATGTTCCACTATCAGTTAGCTGTTTTGGATCTCAAAGATGCCACAGAGACGCCAACAGCGTTTCACATATATTCCTTAACAAACCAGATATTACATTAAGGCTTTGAAACAAATAACGAGGTATGCGGAGGGAGACAATAACTATAGTCATAACACAGTCAGATATGCATTCACCAAAAATGAAAACACAGATACCATACAACGTTTCAAAAAATCAAGGGTTTCAATAGCGCAGTTTGAATACCATGTCAAGCGTTAGTTCAACGTTCATAGCATCATCGAACCATGTCAGAAGCCAGCGTTCAATACGCAGCCTCATCAAACGTTCACCATGCTTCTGCTGCACATACCATGATAGTTTAACGCATGTCAGGCAGAAGGCAGTGGACAGAGGATAGAGGAGTTACAAGGCATGCCAAAAAAAGAACCTGGGACCTATGCTCTGATACCGTGTCAAGCCAGGAGTAACTCCAGAAAAACTGATTCGATTATTTCATGAGATAGCTATTCTTATATACACATGAATGTGACTGGTCAGTTCATATTCTTGATGATTGTTCACATTCCAAAAGATTAGGTGTCAACAGGTTGTTATTGATGTTGTTAATGTAGTGTTTGAATGTTTTCAGTGTTGGAAATACTGAAGGGGGGTGTGAATCAGTATTCCTTTTCAATTGTTATTTTTACCAGTTAACTCTTTTATATTTAGAACACAAAATGAACAATAGGAATAAATGCTTTTATTAATATAATCTTTACAATAAATCAGATGCAATATATATAAGGCTACAATCTATTGCCAAGAGCTAACTTGGTATTTTGTGAGGCTCCAACCTCTAGGGTGCCAACCTTATCTTCTCAAGGCACCAACCCCAAGGGCTCCAACCCTATCTTGTCAAGGCACCAACCTTGTTTGTTTGAGGCTCCAACCTTTAGGGCGCCAACCCACTAGGCTCCAACCCACTGCTATATTTTGTCTAGATATGTTTCATAGTAATTCTCTGCTCCCAAAATCTACTTCACTAAATTCTGTTAATCTACAGCTTCATTGTAGTCTCTGTGCTACATAATCAATGACAACCTGTCTTCATATGAAGGAGTCTTCACAAATCTTCATATTTCCCACATAGAGTCTGCAAAGTTACCTCATGATGATTTCAAATAGCCATCATGATCTACAATAGTGTTTCCAAGATTTGTTGAAGCTTTCAAACAAGATATCTACTCTAGGCCTCCATGTATGCATAAAAGCAATTCTCTGTTTTCAAGCCTCCATTCTTATTGTCACAGTAACTTCTTTAGGAGTGATTGTTGTGATATCTTACTTCCAAGGAACAAACTCACAAATACTTCAATGCTAGTGTTGTCTATTGCTCCCTTAAACTGATGACTAATGAAATCTTACCTGGTTGGCTCGAAGTCGAATAGATCTTTGTCTTCTGCTGGCCCTTTTGGCTTCCTTCTTCGTACTGTGACCTTTGGCTTCCTTATTTCTTGCTGGACCTTCGACTTCCTTCTGTCTTGCTATGACCTTCGGCTTCCTTCTCTCCTGTTGGACCTTTGGCTTCCTTTTGTCCTGCTAGACCTTCGACTTCCCTCTATCTTGCTGGACCTACAACTTCCTTCTATCCTACTGCTTACTTCACTCTCACTCGATCTTTGTCTTCCTTTGTACCTTCATCATCTGCTAGACCTTTGGCTTCTTGATCTTTTGACTTCTTATTCTGTTTGCTTGACCTTTCGACTTCCTTTGTTCCTTCTTGTTCATGAGTTGTGAACTATTACCTTTACTCTATGATAGATGCCCAAGATACGTTACCCATATGGAGGTCCCACATGCCATGTCATCACCTTTAATCACAGTTGCAACTTCATCAAAAATATGGAGTTATTCCTTTCATCCGAAAACTAACATTGGTCCCCCCTGAATGTACAAGACCAGACCCCAAATAAAATAAACTTGTGTCCATAAACTTCTCGGGTCCACTCATTCCCAAGTCTTATCTGATTAATTCTCCACTGTTAATCTCATCATTAATCTAGTAGTTGTTGATCCACCCAATCAACAAACCCCATCGTCGATCCTTCACCATTTGATCAAGGTGCGCTGGATCCAATGGTTCACAATGATATCGGCCGGAGAACTTGCACAATGCTTAACTGCCCTTATGGAGCCGATAAGGATTATAAATCTTTGGTTTATAAAATTTCAGGTCCATTTTGAGATTAACGTCTGATCACTTTATGACCTGATATCCATTGGATACACAAGGTCATCAAATCTACAGCCTACGGGTCTTCAACTAGCACTCGGGTTAAAAATAGGCCTAACCCCCGTCATTGACTCTGACGTAAGTGTTTGAAATTGAGATCGATGGCTAGGATTTAGTGCCAGCCTTCAACCATGATCAAAACATTTGTACACTCCTAACCTCCGCTCTCCAATAGCTATTGCTCCTATGATTTCTCTTCACTCTTCCGCTCTTCCTATAGCTATTGCTCCTATGGCTTATCTTCCTTTGACCTCTTATAACTCTATTTATGCTCCTCCACCATTTTCTTCTTTACTCCTCTGTTATCATTGTTGCTCTTTATTCTTTCCATAACACTTACCCTTGGGCATATGCGATAACTTGCTTCTCTTGCTTCGATGACTTGCTTCTTTGATGTCTTTTGATAAACTCTTCATCCTACTCTTTGGCTTCATGATGGCCTCTCCTCTTTGGATTCTTGCTCCTATTGCTTCATGGATCTACCATGTCATTTGTTGTTCAATTGTTGTTCAGTTGTTGTTCAATTGATATTCAATTGTTTTTCGATTGACCTCCTGCGTCATTTGTTGTTCAATTGACCTCTTACACCATTTGTTGTTCAATTGACCTCCTGTTGTTTAATTCACTTAGGTCCTCCATCTCATCATATCATCATATATCAAACTTTCATCACTATGAACATTATGATCAATGGGCATCAATGGGAAATCATGTATCAAATAATTTTCCATCACAAACACTGCTATATTGACTCAAAGACAACCTAGATTAACATACAGGGGTGCATTATCCCTCTATTTATCACATCAGTCAAGATGCATTTGATGGGACACCTAATGATGTAGTTTGTATTTTGATGCCATTATAAATTAAAATCATATTATTTTCTCTTATGGAAATCATATTGTTATGTTATAGATACAATACCTTCTTCAATGGATCTCCCTCCATCTGAACATGATTGGCTCATTGAAAACACCCAAATTGGTCATTTTCCAGGTTTGTTGCTATTCCTTTTCTCTTATCTATGTGCACTAGTTGTTGTTGATGTTGTTAATGTAGTGTTTGAATGTTTGCAGGGGTGCACCATCCTAATAATGTGGCTTCACTTGAAGCACATACACAGAAGCATCATCCCTCTATTTATCACATCAGTCAAGGTGCATTTGATGGGACACCTAACTGATGTATTTTGTATTATGATGCCTCTATAAATTAACATCATATTATTTCCTATGATGGAAATTACATTGTTATGTTACAGGTATAATAGATTCTTCAATGGATCTCCCTCCATCCGAACATGATTGGCTCATTGACAACACCCAAATTGGTCATTTTCCAGGTTTGTTGTTATGCCTTTTCTCTTATCTGTGTGCACTGGTTGTTGTTAATGTTGTTAATGTAGTGCTTGAATATTTGCAGGGGTGCATCATCCCAATATTGTGCCTTCACATGAAGCATGTAGACATAAGCACCATCTCTCTATTGATCACATGAGTCAAGGTGCATTTAATGGGATCCCTAATTGATATAGTTTGTATTTTGATGCATGTATTTATTCACATGATATTGTTTGGTCTGATGGAAATTGCATTGTTATCTTATAGATACAAAAACTTCTTCAATGGATCAACCTCCATCCAAACATGATTGGCTCATTGAAAACACCCAAATTGGTGATTTTCCAGGCTTGTTTCCATGTTTATGCTCTTAGTTTTCTCTTAAATTGTGTAGTGGTTGTTGTTGTCGTTGTTAATGTGGTGTCTTAATGTTTGCATATTGAACCAGGGCACAGAATAAACCATTAGGGTTGAGGAAAAGACATAAAGGTTAACCAACTTGCAGGCTTCTCAAACAAGTTGTGAGAGAAAATGCAAATTCTTCATCTTTAATCTCCCACATACCAGCATTCGTGTCATGAATGTCATTGTAGTTGATGATGCTAGGTTGTTGAGGATTCTTGGTGTAGTGACCCGCTTTTGTTAGGTGTGATTCTTATATATGAGGAGTTGGTTGTTAGGGTTTTCTTGGTTTCGTTGGCTAGGGCTTGAAATTGTTCCAACTTGTTATAAGTTACAAGTATGTACATGTACTTCATCTTTTCTATATAAATAAAGTGTTTCAATGGTCCAATGATCGAGTACTTGGATATTTGATTATGAGCTTGTCTTGTCTTTCTTCATTGGCTAATTTCCAACACTTTCTTTGATCATGACAATTTCACATGATAGAATGCAATAAATAATTATATACAACAAAGACTACAATGCCTCTTGCACCTGAAGTACTTCTTATATAAAAGGGAAGTAGTTGATATGTATGGTATATGTAGACTTGTAAATGTGTCTCTTTGACAACACTTTTTTTGGTTTTGGCTTAAAAATAAATCAACTTTGCCAATACATTTATTAATGGCTATTATTGTGCATGCTCATATTTCTTCAAGATGGATTTACTTTGTGGTATTTTCTAAAATAAAATTCATGTGTCTATACTAAAAGGAGTTGCTGGACCTGTACATAATTCTCAGGCAAATTCAAACATTTGAAGGTGATATGTGCATACTCCTAGGTATGCATTGTCCATGTGGAAGGTGCTGATACAATTGATATTTTATCTTAATTAAAGCAACACTTATATGTAGTCATATATATCTTATTTGCTTTTTGATATTTCTCAATCTATCCCACAATTGTTGGCTGCCCCATGGGTTATAAATGGTATGTGTATTTTCATCTTTAATACAAGTGATCTTGGCATGTTCAAAAATCTTGCTACCATATGGCTTTTATGTTATTTCTATTATATTGAAGTCCCTTTGGCATATATGTTCATTGTACCTTCCTATTTGCATATAAAAGTTCAAACAATCAGCTACAATAGTATGTAAACGAACACTTTGACAAAATATCAAAATGGCTAGAATTGTATAAACATATAATATCAGTGGTCATATTTCTTTAGCACGGAGTTTTTTGTGGTATTTTCTAAAATAAAATTCATGTGTCTATACTAAAACAAGTTGTTGGATAGTGTTCTGCAAAGCAGAATCTGTGTTAAATAATCGAGCTCAAAGCAATTGGATTACACAAGAAACATTCCAGGTGTTATTTGATAAAATTGAAAGCATGTGTGTTCAATTGTTTAAAATAGTTTCCAAAAGTAGATAATGAAATCGATGAAGATGAAAACAAAGAAAAAGTAAGACAACAAGACTTAGGAAATCGAAATTAAGCATTCAAATAGGTACATCTAAAATTGTTGATATTCGATTTGGTGATCCTCTCACAATGACTTGTTCAAGGTATCGTACAAAGGTTCCCGTTCCCGTCAATCTTTCCCTTGTTTGGGCTTGGGGGTTTGTTGGCTTCAAAAAAAGTGAGAACTAGATGAAGGAACTTTTTAGTGTGTTGTCAAAGGAAGGGAGGCTAAGTGTGATGTCATTCTTCCCATGTCCTTCTTTGTTGAACAACCAAGCAAACCCAATGTTTATGCCTTGATTCAAAGCACTGGGATTGCCTAGAAAATGCTAAGGGGAAAATAGAGTAATTAGGGGGATGCTTGTTGTACAAGTCTACCACTTTCATTTCAACCTTTTGGACTTGGACAATGTTCTGCAAGTGAATTTACACAGATCAGGGTACAAACATACCAATAAAAAATTGTTCAGTTTGTGCCTTGCTACAAAGTGCTTCATTTCTTCTGTTCCAAATCAAGTAGAGGAGTTTGATCATAAAAAGCTTCCACTTTTCTTTAAATTCAACGAACAAAAGGATTTTGTCACTTGTTAAGGTGATTTTCCAGGAGATGCCTATTGGGAGTATCTGGTTACAATGTTTAGATCCAATTTCGGGTGTCATATATCTTCTCATTGCAATCTACAATTTATATACCTGAACTATTAAGTTTAAAGAAACATGAAATGCAAAGTCTCTGGTTCAGCTATTTCATGGAAAAAAATTAGCAACTAACAATCGACATGCACGCATTCTCAAATCAGGTGGCGTGCTCTGGAAAATATTTGTTCGTTCAAGGTATCCAACACGAAACTATGAAGTCGCTGTTAAAAATCCTTCCAAATTAATTTTCTTTGCACCTAGACGCTGCACATTACAAGCTGGCATTTTAACAAGTGAAGAAATACCCCCTATAGTACCCATCAATTTCACTGCAACCACACTCCTTGCAATAATAGACAAATTGGGGGCAATGTATCCCATCCTACTCTCAACAAAATCCAAAACCTTCTTTTTTGTTGCATCAAGTGCAAGCGCTCTATCACATGCATCTAAAGTCTTTTGCAAGTTCTCTTTTGATAGAGGCTTACCACTAGTGGTAGATGTAGTGACAAAAACAACTATAATGATTGTCAAAGGTAAAAGACCCTCAAGATCAACCAGAGTTAAATCGGTCTCATTTCCAATTTTCTTTACAACTGGAGCATAATCAATTGGATGGTGTACAAGATATTGTAACTCAGGAAACTTCAACCATGAGTAAAGGGATAACCATGAGTGTAACGACTTATAATGGTTCTACTTATCTTGTCATGAATTAATTGCTTAACTAGGTGAGATACATTGGATTAGGTGTTGCATTTGGGTTGTTGGTGTGACAAGGGGTTTGGGGGACATTATGGTTGGAGTTTGTTGGAACAAGGCTCATATAAGTTAGTTGAGTATGAAATTAATTGGTGTGGTAGTGATTACATGCCCATAATGCATGAGACAACTTTAGATTGGCATGTGACAACAATACATGTGAGATAATTGCATTAATGGAAAATTTAGAAATTGAGGTAAAGCTGGAGTTGGTGGTTTAATGAAGGCAAGAAATGCATAGACATAGCTAGATGTGTGGTGACCAAGGTGAGACCATTTTATAAGAAAAAACTTGGACACATTTGTTTGTGTTGGATAGGCCCATTGGTAGAGCATTGTGACTTAAATGAAATTGTGTCAATCAGCAAGTTCAAGATTTTCATTGTAGGGCTATAACTAGGGTCTCTCACACCACCAATTATTCCACATTATTAAGTCAATCCAGGATCGTTTGGTTCTTTCAAAGAGTAACTCAATCCGAGGCTGTTTTGCCCAAGTAATGCTCGGTAGTATAGTGTCCTAATGAATTGAAAGGAAACAGATACTAAACCATAACTGAATCAACTCAAGGATAAAATCACACAAATCAATCTGATCAGTCAAGGGTACGGAACCAATAACCCTTCCCTTTAGAAACTGATAAAGAAGGAAACCAAAGCAGAGGCTTATGGATCTGGGAGCCAGGCAGCGTCTTGCTGGGCTCACAACAGTCTTAGGCCTGCTATCACTCGAAGGTAACAAAAGCAAATAAGCGAAAGTAAATGGAACAGCAATTATGAAATGGAACAGCAGGAATTAAATGGGACAGCATAGGTAAATGGAACAGCATAAGTAAATGGAATAGCAGTAATCAAAACAGCATGAATAAATGGAACAGCAAACAGGAAACGTCAATCATATGGAACAGCTAACTCAATTGGAACAGTAACGCAATGGAACAGCAATCTTGAACAGATGCACACATTCTAAGCTATTACAACAATCTGAGGGTAATGTATGACGTGACTATTTCTGAACAGAGTGATATTGTCTTCAAATCTCGCAAACACTTATTTTATATGAATCCAACGATGAGACCAGTCATACCAATACCGGGATGCAATTCAAAGAAATTCACTTTATATAATACAGAGACATGAATGAATAAACTTGTCAGATTCAGAGATTAACTGAAGAGCATAGTCTATCATGTAAAAGATATATCAGATTGCTGGAACAAAGGAAATAATCAAAACCACACCAATCACCATATGATACAACAGCGAGTGACCGTCGGAGCTGGGCCCTTGGC